>BMAO01038631.1:0-26018 GCA_019973975.1 Trichonephila clavata | reverse complement strand
AATGATTAACGAGAAAATGAATGCCATTGGGGTAAAAGCGTGGGGTGCTTTGTACTACATTTTTATACTAATTCAGCTTTTCGGATAGAAGTTATAAATTATAACAATTGATACATTTATAGAACACCCACGCTTTTACCCAATGACATTCATTTTCTCGTTAATCATTTTATTCTTTATTAAGAATTATTTTTTTTTTACTTTTTTAGTTCGATTCAGTATAAAAGCGTGTTTTTAGTTTTTTTCCAAACTATAATTTATTTTTCATTTTTTAGTTCGAACTACAATAAAAATTTGTTTTTTAGTTTTTTAAGCAATCTTTATTCATTGTTGAATTTATCATTGAGTTTGATATTGAAGCTGGAATTACGTGGCTATAAAATTAGTCTTGCTCTTCAATGGATATTAATTAACGGGTCTGAAGTGTATTTATTCTCTCCGTTTACGAGGGCCTCGGATGAGTCCCGTATCGTAATATTAGATCCGTCTCTGAACAGTCAAACAAATAAAAGTGTGTAAAGAAGAAAAAGTTCGAATTGAAAATTTTTTTAATGTACCATGTTTTTTTACGGACTAAAAATTATAAAATTCTTCCTTTTTGTATTTTGTTTTCTTTTTACACATTTTCATGCATTGTCATCCACTTCCGAGCTGTGGTCCAAATTTCAAGTCTCTAGCTCCTGGAAAGTCACACAGTTTAAAATCAATTATAAAATTCAACCCGGACAGACATTAAAGAAAGCGAGTTAATAAAAACATGGTAATATTAAGTGTCAATCGTTTTTTCACCTTTTAAATGTGTTCCTTTCATGTTAATTCGTATCATCACTTCTAAACGTATTGCTTTATAAAAATTAAAATATTTAGTGGTTAGAGGGCAAATTATTATTTTTTTCAGATGCACGAGCCTTTTTTTTAATTTTCACTTTCAGAAAAATGTTTATATTATGGTTTGAAATTGGTAACACACACACCCCTCCACTATCTCAAATACAGAACATTTTTTTGTTTTATTTCCTTTAACGGCAAGTGTATTTATACTAGCATATAATTAGCTTTAAATTCAAAACACTCACTTTAGGGGTTACACCTTATTCTTTTAGTCGATAAATCTGAAATCAGTCGCCAAATCTGGAAATAATGTATGAAATTAGTCGCCATGTTTGAAAATGGTACATGGAACTATTCGCCAAATTGAAAAATGATATATGCAATAAGTCGCAAAATCTGGAAGTGGTAAATGGATTTGTCGCCAAATCTGATTATCTTTATTCCTGACGAACCTGAAAAGGACAATGGAACAAAATTATGAAATTATTGTATTGTCATCGGTTCTTGACAAGTGTGCGAAATTTTGAATTAATCCGATCTTTTTAAGTAGGTAAAATCGAGTTCTAAGATTCCGTTACATGCAAGTAAACTTATAAAAGCATGTTAAAATACCACATACCCACATGCACTGTGAAATGGAACATATTAGAAACGTGCGCTTTATCTTTTCCATTTCATTAGACTGAGCTACAACAATGAGTACCAGGTATAGGGCTAGTTACAGAATAAAAAAAATTCACTAGAGAGAGAATTATGTATTTATATTTTTATCGTCGGGACTTATTTTCTTCATGCAAGGGAAGAATTATTGTCTCTCGTGTTTTGAAGCAGAGACCCAAAGCAAGGAGCAAAATCCTGCAAAAGAGCAGATTGCACACAATTTTGTAAATATTACCTATCTCAATAATTATGATTAATGAAATTCTAATACGAAAGCTGTTTTTTTTATTCTATAATAAAGAATGAAATTTATTCCTTTCAGACATGGAAGACTGTTACGCCTGTCGAGAATGCCACCACCAAGTGAGTTTTCACTCTTGGGGGACCTGTCGTGTCTGTTAAGGTGTGTGTGCTTAAATACAGCCCCATTTGAAAAAAAAATTCTTTTAGCAATCAATGTTATTTTTTAAAAAGAGATCATGCAAGCTGTGTATTTAAGATATTACGCATTATTGCATTTGCGACCCTCTAAAAACGATACGATAAAAGCACGCGATAATTATTTTCTTCTCGTGGATTATTCTTCGCGTGATGTCTTAAGCCATCGGGTTTATCCATAAGATACTCCAGTCACTTTTCCTTTGTTTTGTAAAATGTTTTGACAATTCATAGACCAAAACTTTGGATTTCCTTTTCGATATTGGTATTTCTCACATTACTCTTTGTATGTATAGTTACGAAACAATGAAGAGGAGAAAGAGAGCATTAATTAATATTAATTAATTTCCTTAGAATTAACATCCGAAAAAATATCTGGAACCCACTTTGATTAGTGTGTTTTAACAATGAAATATTTTAAAGTTATTCCAAACCTATCTTTTGGATGCGTCTTTTGCAGTTTAATTCGTACAATTCAAACAGAACATTTCAATCTACTTAAAAGCTATTATTTTGAAAACTTTTTCTTCTCTTTTTATAACTCGTTCAGGGAAAAGAAACGTAATAGATCTTTAAACTCCTTTATGAATGTCAAAAGGAAAAATAAAACACTGCATACTATTCTGAATGAATGACACTTCATTTTTCATTGCAAAATGATTTAATACTTGTGAAAAGAAAAAAATGTACATCAGGAAACAGTTTGAATTATTTTGGATATTCCTTCTTTTGATATCGATTCAATAGTATCATCGATTTTCTGTCTCATCTATTTTTATTTTTCAGCTGCGCATGACTTAATCATCAAATAAGGCTAAATGTTTGCAATAAGCTGACTAAAGAAAATTTTCTGTGTTTTTTTAATTGTATTTCAAAAGTATAAGAAACATTCTTTGCAATTCATGAAATGATTCGAAAATATAATTCAAAGATTTGTCGGAAGTTGATTCATAACACTGCATATTATTTTCAATAAACAGTGCTGTGAAGTAAAATTTGCCAAATTTTTATAAATCCCTTAGTTGGCACTCAAACTGAATTAATACAAAAATTTGTAAGAAATTTCTAGAGTCGCCAGTAATCTTAAGTTAAAACAAAATTCTTCAGATGTAAATTACATAACGACGCTTAACCGAGTCGAATTAAAAATTGCTGAGAAAGTAATTGCTTTTCTTACTTAATTCAAGATAATGAATTTTATTATTTTTTTTTATTTCGCCAACTAAGCTTTCTGCTGATTGGCACAGAAACAGGAGTGGCACAGAAACCTTTGGAAATCAAAAGTACAGACGAAACAAATCTCTTTACTACTATATGATTGAAAAAAAAAACTACAGTTTGGAAAAGGGCTCATCTTTTTACTTTCTCTCTGCGACAGTAAAATCCCCCCCCCCCGCATTTCGTTTTTATTTATTATTTTTTTTCCAGTTAACAATGTCCAACAAATTAGCTCTTGGGATCAGAGAACGTGTATTTTACTTCAGAGATACGAAACGTTTATCATATCTGAAATTACTAAAATACAGTGATCAGTATGCAGATTAAAAATTAATCTATAATTTCATGAATACTAAATTTTAAACAATTTAAAAGAGGTTAGTTGTAAATGAAATAAATTTTCTGAATGATTTTCAAAATGCAGGGCAGGATAGTTATTGTAAACGCTGCGAATCACGTGTATTTTAATCGATTTTACATTATATTAATTTGGGGCGGGCGGATAATTCAATCCACTTCAAGTAATTTCCACTAGCTTATTTAAAAATTTGTAGTTTATTTAATTTAATAATTTTTTTCCATGAGTGTGGGCGCATCAAAATGAGATACTATATACTTGATATCTAAATAGGAACAAAAATATGTATTGAGATTAAGGCAGCATCCTAAGAACTAAAACCTTTTGGCAGTTGATAAGAAATTTATGTAAAATAAACACGATAGCATTTCTTGTCGTAAGTGTTACGTTCGTTCATCGTCTTCTTCCGAGTCATCCAAATCTAAATTTTCATCTCCAAGTGAATGTGTGTTAGCGCGTTTTTCACATAATTTTTTGCAAACAATAAATTTACTAGGTAAAATTTGAGAAAATTTTGTTATAAACTAGCGAAATTCAGGAAAATTTGTAGGAAAATTCGGGACAACTATGGGAAAATTTAAATATGATTCGGCTCCTCTAGGGCAAAAATGCGACCCAATGCCAAAAACCCGAAGTCAGTTGGTTGCTTATTGGCTGAGAAAAAGGTACAACAATATATGGAACGAAGACGAAGACGAAATTTGCGTCCTAATAGCGCTTTTGTTCCACTACGTGAAAAACGCGCTAAAAAGTCAAAGCAATGAGTTAAGCAAAAGTCAACAAAGCAATGACTGAAATTCTTAGAAAGAGATAATTCCCAGTTTCACTTAATTGCGATGACTTCCAAACCAGAATACCTGCCCCTATATTTTGAGGAAAGTATTCAACGAAAAAAGAAGTTGAATTTTTCTTTTGGTACATATAACCTTTGGATGATTCTGTTTCATTTCGGTTACATGTTTCTTGGAAAATAAACAATTTCAGATGAACATTTGCAAAGCTGAATAGTTCTGGAAGTGTTATTACGTGGATTACTAACGTGACCAGACGTCCCGTTTTGAATGGGACTGTCCCTTTTTATAATTACCAGTCCCGGTGTCCCCGAAATGAACTCTGGGACGTAAAATTGTACCGTTTTCAAAAAACCGGGCGAAGCTGTTCAGAAAGCTGTATTGAAACTTGAAGTTCAGACTGTATCGACAGTTGAAGCTGCAAAAGAAATCACTCAACTGAAAGACAATTTGACTCAGACCAATCAGTCTCTTCCATTTACGATCCGTCAATTAATGGTGAAATCAAAAGATAATGGTACTTATATAGAAGAAGAGTTTGTGAAAAGGACGGGTACAGATTTTTATATATTAAGCAGTAAATATCTGGAGTGAGTGAGAGTATATTAACGTCGCACTGATTAGCAACACGAGGGCTTTTTGGCGACGGCCCGCGTAATTTTGAACCATGGTCAAGTGACGCGGACTACACCTGAGCTGGCACCCCCTCTCCTAACTACCACACCAACGAGACGTTTGAGCTCTCGACAGATTTAGCATGCATCGCTGCCCTACACGGCGGATCTTTAGTGGTACTAGGATCGAACTCATGACACGCTAGCCATGATCCGATGCCTAGACCACTCGGCCACCGCGGCCACAGTAAATATCTGGAGCAGTGAACTTGCTTTCTTACCAAAGTAATGGAGATATTTTATTGGGCATGTTTAAAAAAAAGTCTCCTCATGGAAGACGTTCAAAAATCTCTGGATGTATTAATTGAAAAGGAGTATATTGACTGTTTTAAGATACAGAAGTTTTTGACGAATTTTCATTAATTTCTAACTACATTACATCACAAAAAGTAACAATAAAAATGATCTAAATGTTTCCACGGAAACTCGTTGGGTGGAAGAATTCAAACACTTTTACGCCAACAATCTACAGCATGAAAATTTTTCTATTTTATTTGAATATATTTTATGTTTGCCTGCTACAAATGCTCCAGTAGAAAGAGTATTTTCTAATGAACAAATTTTGGACATATGAGAAAACCCAGTTACTAATTTCAGTTCTAAAGGTGATGTTGATAATTAAGATGAATATAAAAAAAAAGTTCCAAGAGTTTCATTCTTACTTAAAATCTCCACCAGCTATATTAAAGCAAATTTGTTCCTCTGATAAATATAAATATAACTTAAAATTTTGGGTATATTTTTTAATTAGTAACTTTTAACTAACTAACTTTTTCTGAATAAATAACTTTAAAAAATGTTTTTTTTCATTGTATACCTGTTAATTGACCTAAACAAAACAATGTCCCGTTTTGAGTCAAAGAATAAATGGTCACGTTAATCATACCTCGAATTCCAATTATCCCCACTGACCTACGTTTCAATTCAAACAAGTTCAATTTCCAGTTTTACTGTTGCTATTAACAAAGCTAACATTTCAGGTAGCAGGGGTGCATTTGGAAAAGCAATGTTTTCCCCATGGCCAACTATATGTAGCCTGATCGGTGTGTCCAATGCCCAAATCTTCACATATTTGCAACTGATGGAAGAACATATAATATTGGTATACAGTAGCATCTTAGAATAATATTCTGTTTTGAGTTCTTTTAAAGAGGAATTATATATTAAACGTAGATACTTTCGATTTTTAAAAATATTAATAGTTTAAGTTATTGAATATTTGTTGTTAATTATTATAGTAAATTACGTTTTCAGTTTTTTTTAAACTAAGCTCAATTTTAGAATTTTTAAATTTTATCGGTTCCAGTCAAGCAATAAAAAAATTACCATATTATAATACTTGCTTTCTAATGATTATGATTACGACTTCGACAGTTATTTAAAGACATTAACACGAGCGGAGCCGCGGGTAAAAGCTAGTTTTAAATAATTGCAAGAAAATAAGAGGGAAAAAATCAATACTTTTAAGACAAGCACATATTACCAAACGATAATCTAATCTTAGCTGGAAAACTAGTAAATACATAATTCTCTCTCGTTAAAAACCATGCAATGCGAATATAACGATAATAATCCGAATTAGTTAAATAAGAATAAAGAATAAATTTGAAAAGAATATATATAACCATAATATCTCTCTCAAATTTACATGTACATTACAGGAAAAAGTAAACTACAAAGAAATAAATGTTTTCTTTTTACCGTAATTGATTCTCAAAATTCCATTGGAGAACAAATTAATACTAATATGAGCTTATAAAAAATCGACAATGTTTTTAATCGCCTAAAGCGGTCGAGAATTTAAAATTTCCGAAACGTCTGCTCTTTTAATTCTTTTTAAATAAATATTTGTTATCTATTTATAATATAAATACCTAGATTATACTATTTCGAACAAAATACAAAGATTATACAGAATAAATAGAGTTAAAAGAACATTTTCACGACAACATTCTCTTTTTCTTAATTTCACGTAATAAAATCATAACGAATATCCTATACCTGGATTAAAAAAATCGTATTTTATTCAGTCTGGTTCTTCTTAAATCAAGAGGTGTGAGAGTTGTAAGAATTGTTTTCCATATAATTGAACTCTTAATGCTAAGATTTAGAAATAAATTATATATATATATATATATATATATATATATGTTGTGTATATGTAATAGACGTGGCCGTTGAAAGGTATTCTTTATATGATTACTATTAATTATGATTGATGTTTGCTTTGGCTGGAATTGACGACAGTCCTGTGATTATTCAAATCTGTTTATTTCCACATCTTAAACACATAACAAAGAAAACGAATGCACAATGGGCTGCAGCCGGCTACATGTTTACGCAGACAAAATACAGAAGCGAAAGAGAGAACGGTCTCCAGGAGTCTCGGTATTTAAAGGCTTCTCAAATCACATGATCTGAGTGGGTGGATAGGTGTAGTTTAAAATACTCTCGTTAGGCGGCGGGTTAACTTATTACTAAAACGTTGGTCCTGAAGGGATGGACCATTGGTAGTTAAAAGTTATTTTAAAGGATTATATTACTGTGAATTATTTTATATATATATATATACCTAGCAAAGCGGGGGGGGGTACGCTAGTATATTAATATGTGAAAAAAATCATTATTTTTATTTAAAAATCGAGAATTATTGTTGTTTTTACCAGGGGTCCTTTTCGAAAGCATGAGTCGTCAGTGTAATCGGAGAAATATATGAATTCTTATTTTGTTCTTTTTTTATAACTTGTAAAATTGTAAAATTTTTCGAAATAATTAGTGCAGGACATCAATGCCTGTGACTTTCACGTGCATCCTTGGAGGTAGTTATGCAAAATATTCATTGGTATCAAAAAATAACGAAGAAATTTTAAGCGTTTTGAAGACCAAGAGCAGCTTTAGTAGAGTAAAGGGAAAAAACATGCCGTCCATTTCACATTTTTGATATTTTCTAATTTTTGTAATTTTAATAAAATAAAATAATATTCTCGCTGAGATTACTTTTTTAGGGCATACAATCCCTCCGGTTGTTTATAGTTTATGAATATGGTATAAAACTATTTCAGAAGTCCGTGTCTAATCTCTAGGAGTTTTTCTTACACAAATTTTGAAATAAAAACTAAATTTTCCTTCGTTCGATGTTTGTTGGTTACACTAATAAACAGGAAATTCATAAAACGCTCTAAATGTTACTTCCACTTTGAATTGTGTTCAAAGATCAAGTTCCCAAAGATTGTGGGTTTCCAAGAACATACCCAGATTCAAAAATAGGTCCAAACATAAAAGCTGTATTTAGCTTAATGAACTTGATTCAAAGTTAGAACGCAGAAGTCGAATCAGTTGAGCTTAAATTTTTATTTAATGGACACCCGCATTGACCTGCCTAATGACGCCGATTTTTATGTTGTAGAAGTTCAGGCAAAAATAAAGAAAATTTGGAAAATAAAACCCAGTGTATGTCTAGATTAGTTTAATTGCTATATATTAACTATTTATATAATTTTTTATATTTTTGTGCATCCAATCACTAA
This sequence comes from Trichonephila clavata, assembly GCA_019973975.1. Lineage (NCBI taxonomy): Eukaryota > Metazoa > Arthropoda > Arachnida > Araneae > Nephilidae > Trichonephila > Trichonephila clavata. The sequence continues at coordinate 17,521 of BMAO01038631.1, read as the reverse complement.
CAGCGAAATCTATGATACGGTTACATACGGTTTTTATATACAAAGTATCTAAAAACGCTTTGCAACTTTAATTCTTACTCATTTTATTACCACACAAAACTGAAAGGATGGACGTAGTTTCGTTATAACAAAAAAAAAATACATATCAATTCATTAATTTTTGCTGTTCTTGCAAGAGAAAATGTTTCTAGAGAGTCATATGTTGATTAAAAAGCAATGAAAAAACGTAGTTCTAAGTTCCTTAAAGTAAGGCGATCAATCGTCAGTGGCGTAACGTACACCCCGCAACCCCCATATCGCGGTGGTAGGTAGGATTCTAGGGGCCAAAGGTTATGTTATGTTATGGTTTTGTAATCATTTGTAAGATCCGGCTTGCAGCCTGAAACCTGACTTTGCAGAGGGAGAGAGGGCTAATATTCTTCGTTACGCCACCGTCAATCGTCCTTGTCCTTATTCGAAAAGTACCCACGTGTCTTCCTTTTCAATATTTTAAAACTAACCTGCTATTCTCTGCATTCAGAGACACCAGGCCGAACTGTTACGCGTCAAATGCCGATAGAGTATGAATTTTCAGAGATATTAATGTATTTTGTATATAATCAGGCATCCATTTTCCTCAAAACGATTCAAAAGATTGATTGTGAACATATTTCAGGTACAGAAGTCTTATTTTGAACAATTTTGTACTTGAATAAAAATCACAATTTGAAGAAAAATTTATTTCTTTAGTAATAAAAAGAAAATTGTCAAACTTAGAAGAGAATCAAGTGAGTGAATATTAACGTCGCACTGTTCCGCTACACGAGGGCTTTTGGCGACGGACCTCGTCATTTTGAACCAGGGTCAAGCGACGTGGACGACACCTGAAATGGCACCCCCTCTCCGAACAACCACACTCACGGGATGACTTTTGAGCTCTCGACAGATGTAAAGTGCATCGCTTCCCTGCACGGTGGATCCTCAGTGATAATGGACTCGAACTCATGGCACGCCAGCCCCGAGTCCGTTACCATGACCACTAGGCTACCGCGGTCACTTAGATCAGAGCTTCTGAAACTATGGGTCGCGACTCCGAATGGGGTCCGTAGAAAATTCTGGGTCGCGAGAGATTTTAAGACAGTCAGTAGGGTAAAAATCTTGAAATGATCGATTTTGAGTTCTTGATATTTCTGAAATCTGCAATTCATAACCTTTCTAGGGATATAACACACATGCCATATTTTTATTTAGAAGTATGTCAGAATGACTTTTGAAAAATCATCAATTGGCGGGCCACGCACACTTTTGACAGATATTTAACTTTTAAATATCCTGGAACAATTGCAAAGCCTTCTTTTTATTTATTCATACGCAATTAACTCTAGATAACGGTATAACTGTACAATTAACTGTCAAGACTTTGGCGGGATTTATAGTCAGATGCATTTGTTGTTATTTTTCTTATAATTTTTTTTAATGAATACATCAAACGAATAGCTTTTTTTTTCAAAGTAAGATTTTTTTAAAAAATTACTGTTTTCTACAAATTATATTTTTTTAAAATTGTGTTTAAAAAATGAAATTCTTCTAAATTTACTGTATGTGAATACACACTGGAAGCTTACATTTTATATTCCTTTTGTATACTTATGCATACTGAAGTGATATTCTGGAAACATTGCAAAAACATTTAGCTAAAGAGACAAGTCATGACAAATTTGAATAAATTCAGTGATAATAAGTAAAAGTTTTTTTTTAATAAAGCTATATATATTTGAAAATATCACTTCAGCATAAATATAAATGTTTCTTTATTGTGCAGACAAGTTTTTAAACTTAACTATTCAAAAGTTTCTGAATGAATGGACTTACAGATATTCAGATGTGCAATACCCTTTGTCGTTGCAAGAAGTTGGTTACATACATACAAATACATAAATATCATGTTTTAAAGCATAAAAACAGTTTTATTTTGACTGTTTTAAAAATCATTTGTCCAGTTAAAGGAAACTTTTGAAATTTAAAAAGTTTTAGAAACTTACGTTTGTATGTGTTTTTCAAATGCACACCAACACCATATAGATAAATTTTTCCACATTATATTTATGATGATATATACTCTACTTTGATATTTGTAATACATAAATGCTACAAATGGACGAAATCGAAATATTTTTAACCGAACGAAAATGTGAACTTGCTGCTTTTTTTCAAAATGACTAATGGCTATCCAAGCTGTGTTATTTGTCAGATATCTTTGCGAAATTAAACGATTTCAACTTCTTTCTTCAAGGAAAAAATTGCTATATATTTACTTCGAATGATAAAATTGAAAGTTTTATTAAAAAGATCAACATTTGGAAAAGTAGGGTAGAAAAAAATTCGTTCGAAATGTGTTCCAGTGTCGACAATTTTATAATCAAGAAAAATCATTGTAAAACTTTTACTGCAAAAATTATTGTAGATAACTTAAAAGCGCTATAAACACAGTTTCGTACATATTTTATATTAAATATTGATCTCCAAAAAATAGCTTGGATTCAAAATCCGTTTTGGATTGGCTTATGTGAGTTGTTATGCAATAAAAAAACAGGCACATCCATCTCATTAAATTTTTTCTTTAATTTTTATTTAATACTTACCACTCAACGACTGCGTTCGAATATATTCCAGCGAACTAAGATGGTCAGAATTCCCTTTTATTTATGTTATTGAAAAAAATGCAATTTTGATGAAAAATAGGGCATATAATTTTTGTAACTATAATAAATACAATTTTACAACTTTTTGTGCAATTTTTAATTAAAATTTTTTATATGTTTCTAAACGAATTCTAAACCTATATATTTTCATATGTATATGTATATTGTGACCTTATAAATTAATCATCAAAAAATATTAATTTATCTTTCTTTTATATTTATATGGGGTCGCCAGGAAACTCGTAATCATAAATGGGGTCGTAAATGAAAAAAAGTTTCAGAAGCCCTGATTTAGATGAATCAAATCCGGGCATAACGGGAAAGTTAACCAATGAAGTGCAGGAATTTTTACCAAGTATGTTTCCAATACATCGAAGAATGGTTTCCATTCCGAACGCCATTCCATTTGAAAATTTAGTTATTCTTAATGAATTTTCATTACGCTGCCTTGGAACTAATACAGCAGTTGAAAGAGTTTTTTCAATTGGTAATAATTTTTCGACAAGGGAAAAATCGACATTAAATGTTGATACTTTAGCAGTAGCACTTTCCATAAAGTTCAATATATATATGGATGATATCTCTTGCTAGAAATTGCCGATATATCATAAAAGTATATATTGACAAAAAATTTCATTCAATTAAAAAAAAAACTCACGTAAGTAAATAATTAAAAGAGATTTTAGCGTAATAAGTTTATTTTTGTTTGAATTAACAAAAAGTTTAGTATATTTATGCTATAATTTGTTCTTAAATTTTTCGCGCGCGCGTCCTCCTTTTCATTGTAAAAAGATTGGTCCCTTTACTTGTAGGCTCCTAAATAGATAAGTTTTCCCCCTACGAAAAGTCAATGAAAACAAAGTCAGCTATATTTTTTCCTTTCAAAACGTATATGAAACAGGCTGCATTTCTATTTACATTGAAAGGGAAATGTTGCATACATTTAGCACAAAAATGCTTTCCATAAATTCATAACTCTCTTTTGTGTCGACGATTCAAATATTCACTGAAATGAGCGCAAAGTCATTAACATATCCATGCCACATAGTTATGAAATACCATCTTAACATGGAGACAAACTGCATCAACTGCCCTGATTTTTAATTGTATTAGTGTATATTTCTTTCCAGAGCTGCTAAATCATCATTTTATAGTTTAAGTTTCCTTTGGAGATTAAAGAGGGGAGAGTATATGCGATGACCGTTAAAATTAATGAGCTGGGATTGGAATCTTATGTTTGGAATATCTTTTCTGAGAAATGATTAGCTGTTTAAAACTGGAATACGTACGTTGGGAAAATGAAATTTAACATTCATAAAACCCAAACAAGATATACTTTTTATTTCGTTAAATGAGAAATGGGGATCACAGTTATGTATTTAATTTATTCTCAGTTTTTTTCAATAGGTTTATATATTCCATCATAAAATGAATTTTTTTAAACATTTTTTTTTTGTTCCAAGAAAAATTAAAATTCTTTTAAGGATGTAATGTTCAAAATTTTAAGAGGAGAATCAACCCAAAGTAAAGGATTTGCTTAGAAAAACTACTAGAGATAATATTTCTTTCAAGATAGAAATATAATGGAAACTATAGGTGCCAATGTTATAACAACTTATTTAATTTTCACTGACATTCAGGTAATGATTGCAAACAAATTGACTGTACAGAATTGAATTTTCCATAAAAGTGAATCATGTTTGACTGAAAGACGCGGCACCCTGATTTGAATATTCTAAGTTCTTATCTTAATTATGATATTAATGCTAATCATCGAATGGTTGGAAATCAATATTTTGTTATTCAAAAGCAATTTAATGTAATAAGTATTTTAGACAATGTGGGGGGGGGGAGTTGTAATTTATATTTTATTTTGAATTCATAACTTATTTAGATTAATTTATCAAGAAAAGTTCTTAAAAACATGCATTAAATGCTCGTTTCAATTTATGAACTAAAATTGCGCAGTCTAATGAAAAATTAAAGCAATGCACAAAAGAACAATTTTTACTTCAGACAATATTCATTATATAAACCTATATGAGACCTATTCTCATCCACAACATTAACACAATTGTATAAATACAATTTAAATGTTTAATTATTTTAAAGCCCTGATGTGCTATGAAAAATCGCCAACAAACATTCTCTGAAAGACTAAATTATAAATACATCTAGCCTTACAAAGAACATCAGCTGGTATTTTCAATCAAACACATTCTTTTTTTAAAATTAAATTAAAACACAAAATAATTGGAAAAAATATGCAGTTTTTAAAGACTTAGCTTTGACTGGTAGCATTCTCGTCGTTCAAGGCAGTCATTTGTGTGTATTTCAACAAATATTCCTTTCGAAAAACCTTTCGCTGCATAATAGTACGTACCTGTTGATTCCCTTGCATGTCCATATGAATCGGTTGCTGCTTAAAATGTCTTGTCATGCTCAAACCACTCGTAGTTCCTTTCTATTATCTGATACATTTGCATTAATTGGCATCAATATCAGAGATATAAAAGTATATGGCAATTAAATACTTCAAATTTTTTTTTCAGGTCTGAAATAAATAAATTGTAATTATAAATAGTAATTCAGGTCCCCCCCCCCTCCTCCGTCGTCTACTGGAAAGAAAAAGTGTTTAAAAGGATTGGTATGCGATGTCTAATGAGAGATTACGTAATGGTTAAAGAATTATGCATGTATTCTTTCGTGGCATCTTTAATTTTTAATACAAGGATATTTTTTTTATTCGAAAAGTGCAATAGTTTAATACTTGAGTCTAATGTGAAATAAAAAAGTGAACGAATGGGTTTTTAAAAAGAAATTGTGTCTTTGATTGCTATTCAGGAAACCGTTAAAAATTCTGGCGTTTAAAAAGCTCTTTAAACTTCTAGTAGTATAAGTTAAAAAACTTATATAACAGCCAACAATATACAGGATTGCAAATTGCTTCGTTCTTTTTTTTTTTTTTTGTTTCCCAAAATTTCAGGAAAAACAATTAATATTATGCGCTTATAGGAATAGATGTTTTTAATTGTCATCTATCATTATAATATGACAGAGCATCCAAACACATTCAAAATCGTCTGCACTTTTTAGAAATAAACATTTGTGGTTCAAGTATTATTCAGATGAATATTCGATAGCAAAGAAACGCATTTATTTTGTTTTTTTAGAATGAGAAAATTGTGCAAAGAAGACATTTCCGAAATAGTATAAGGGCAGGAGAAAAAAATAAATACATAATTCGGGAAACAAATTATTTCTGCGTCTTAGCACGTAGACACAAAGAAATACATACTTTCATTATCATTGTATCAGTTCCAAAATAAAAATTAAGAAATTCCTTAAAAATAATTTTAAAAAGACAACTCTGTTTTCACATACACAGAATATTCAAGACTTTTGAACATTTGAAATTTCAAATACGCTATGTAGTATATATTATATAATTCAAAAGTATTTTTATTTTTGTGTTAGTATGATTTTAAATCTGTTAAAGAAGCATACCTTTGTCCATAAAATTTTAACTATTCCATAAAACTGATGGGGTTTTTTATTACTTTTTGAATGCATTAAGAAATATAGATAAGAAAAGCGTAAGAGATCCATCGGTCGAATAGAAAAAACATGGAACAATGCTAGTTAAAAATTTTGCACTTAGAAAATACCATACGGTGTGAAAACTGTTTGTGGTCTGGATAAATGAAATAACAAGAAACCCCCAATATCAAGAAATCGTTAACACAAGCTATTGCAAGACTTAATTTCTTCAACACACACCAAATCGAAGGAAAGTGTATTTTTTTTAAGAAAAAATATTTCATTGCAATATGTTCTATTTATTTATTAATTGACATCCGTTTTTTATGTGAAGAGAGAAAACACGCAAGAGAGAAAGGACCATGGTCTTAGCAGCCCAGCCAATGGTATTGAAACATAAATTTTGAATAAATCCGAAAAACTAGTGAAATTGAATGAACTTAATAAAATGTGGATTACATACACATACATATTTAAATTCTAAATGTTTTTATATCCAGAATGATGATTTTTTTTTAAAACTAACTTGCAAATTAACTAATCCTAACTTTCAAACCATCTTATAAATTACATTTCATCTAATTCAGCACATTTCGCTTGATACAATTTAGTATACAAGGTATTAATCCGAAATGTTAAAATAACCTTTTCAATATTTATATGTTTTATGAAATTGAGTGTAAGGTATTAATATTTAACAGGTCAGCAAAACGCTTACCATGTCAAAAAATTAATTTAATTTTAAATGGTCATTGGAGAATTACGGTGCACCCAAAATGATTCGAAAAACAGTGATTATATTCAGGAGCTTGCACACAAAGTATCAGATATTCACAGATGTATAATATAATACATAAGAAATTTCTATGCGCGATGCAAGATTTAAAAATATTTTGCAGTTATAAAAGTAATCAGAACTCTATAAACGCGAGACTTTAATAAAAGAGAATATTCAAAATTATTAGCAGAAATCGAATGACAATATTCTGGGATTTTAACATGCAACACTGTTCGATGCCTTAGTTGTTGTCAAGCTCTGAACTATCTCGTCAATTTATTAGACGAAAGAACGATATTTTTCAATTGAAAAAAACAATAGGTTTGATGAGTTGTCACAAACCGATTAGTTAATTCGAACTCATGTTTTTATACGACCATTCGGCATTGAAATGAACTTAATTAAAAACCTTTAAGGAAATGGTGTCATTGTATTACTTAAGTATGAAAATATTAAAAAATATTTAGGACGAGCTTGACAATTTTCATTCAAGATTTGAAAATGAAAGCCATGAAATAGTTTTCTCAAAAATTTTTTTTAAAAAAAATCAATAACTTTTCCCGTAAAACACATATTTGTTATTTACTTTGATTTTTGTTTTTAACACTGGACTTTAAAGTTAATTTACGGTTATTGGCAACGTATCTCGTAATTTTGACCCTCGGTCAAGTGACACCTCAGCCAGCACCTCACTCTACCCTAGGTTTACTAACAAAGAATTTCTCATAATATTTGCGTTTTTCTTTATTTTATGTTCTTCAAATTCTCAGTGCAAAGTGTCCTCTGGAGCAGTAACTCCTGTTGTAAGTAATTAAAAACTATTTCTAGATGTCGATCTTATTTATTGCTCTTTATTAAAAAAAAAGAAGGAAATGTAATTTTTTTAGAGAATTTTATGAAATGAGAGCTAGAAAAAAAATATAATCGTGTTTTCTTTGCTGAGAAATTTTTAAAATATTGGTACCTTTTTTCTCCCTCTTCCACCTCACCTCCTTATAGAAGGAACATGAATTAACATTAAAAAATAATAAACAAAATTTGATCCACTTTTCAAAAAGGTTCTCCACTTTTGATTATAGAAGATGAAATGCACGCCATGTTTTACAGCACATACAAAATTTAAGATGTGTGAAACCAAACCAACGACCTTTTTACTTCTCAATTAATTGTGTTTTATATTCAGTTTAATGATTTTATACATTTAAGAAGTATAAGTATTATTGTTACAAAAAAGTGTTGTTGTTGCTTATGCCACCTGTCTGACGTAGTAAGATCGAGGCCCACGAAATTCATCATGGCAACGGGCTAGAGATACGTCTGTCATTAGCCTAAGCTTTGAGCCCATGAAGATGACAGTTTGATTTTGCTCACGATAGATGGATACAACGTTCGGATCCACAGATTTAACGAGCACGTTTTCCGTGTGTACTCGGTGAGTATTTGGGGGCATCGGGCATCGAACCCAGGCCTTCCGGTCTGGCGTCCGATGCTCTAACCACTGGGCTACCCACGGCCCGTTATATAAAAGTAAATGTCTAATAAAGAAAATCAACTCTAAGTCTTTAAATTAGTCATCACAATTATGCTGTGAGAACGTTACGGTGATTGAAAAAAAAAAGACATCCCCCTGTACCTAAGTGGCCAGACGTTTTTAATGCGTTTTAATGCAAATAATGCATGGCAAGCCAGGGAACGGAAAGGGAATATACGGTTTTTGGTGGCCATGCGCCTATTTCACATATTATTTTTGTTAATTTTACAATGTTTAACTTTAATAAACCAAAATAAACTCAGTGACGCAAGAGCCCATAGAGGTCCATGGCCAACTGATACCCTCACAGTTTTCGTGATCTAGGGCACTGAAGTTCATGGGCAGATGTTCCGGTCAAGTGGTCAGTCTGACGCGAAACCTCTAGTGCATAGGTTCTCAACGTGTGCGATAACGCCCCCTTGTGGGCGTTTGAGGCTTTCAGGCGGGCAGTAAGAGATCCAGAGAAAATTAGGGGGCGTTGAGTTGTCACGGAAGGGCTTGGGCAGATTAACCAAATATAGTCTAAAAAAGATTAAAAAAACACGCTAATTATGTACCAACAAAAGTAAACTTTAATACTGTTTACTTTATAATGACTGTATGTATTTAAATCATTTTTATGTCACATGTACGAAAATTCACATATTTCGGTTGTTCGGGAAGTGGATAAAAAAGATTGCATTACATTCATACCTATTTCAAATTGAATGATATAGTACATTTTAATTTCTGAAGTGCACGTGTTGTCTTTGTCTGTGAGCAGTAGGAAAAATGTTTCATCTACTGCATTTCAATACGTATATTATCCGAGAAAAATAATTAAATATATTACCCATGAATTAACGTGTGAGATTGTTTCAGGGCTGAAACTTGTCAATTTATATTTATTTTGAAATCAATAGTTTATTATGAATTACTTCGTATCATCCTGTCTTTATAACAGGTAAGCTAAAACTTTTCGTTTCAATTCCAACAATATCCTATCTATGACTAAAATACACTGGTGTCCAAAAGTGAAGTATAATTGATAATTATGTGAATAAAGAAGGAACTGTAAATCAGAATGGCGGGAAACGTGATATGCGAGTGTAAAATGGTTGAAAAATAAGGAAGCAAATCAAAAGAATGATAATAATTAATTTTATTATCCAAAGTAGCAGTTTGAAAGAAATTGAGCATAGCAAGGATTCACACTTTAAAGAAAAAATGAAAGAAAACATTAAATGAAATACCGATGGCGCAGTTTAATAAGGCGTGTGGTCACCTCTGACAGCCAGGCACGATGCACAGCTATTTACCATACTTGCTATGAGATGATGAATGAGTTGTGGGCTCAAACGGTTCCAAGCTTCTTGGAGAGCTCTTTTCACTTTTGTAACGGAGCTTGGTGTGTGCGAAAGGGTTGCAATTTGTCTCCCGAGAATATCCCATACATGCTCGATAGGATTTAAATCAGGGGAGTTCGCAGGCCACGACATGTGCTGGATGTTTTCCGTTTCAAGGAAGTCATCAATGAAAGCACCGCTCGGTGACATGGCCCATTATCATCCATGAATATGGAGTCAGGACCGACAGCACCTCGAAACAAGCGAACCTAAGGCTCAAGAACTTCGTCTCTGTATCTTTGAGCAGTCACAGACCCTGTGTCAAAGAAATGGAGGTCTGTGCGGCCGTCCATCATGATGCCTGCCAGTACCATTACTCCCCTTGATGGAAAATGATGTCTTTCCGTTATGCTTCTTGGTTCAAAACATGCTCCACGTTCTCTCCATATCGTTACCCGCCGGTAATCACTACTCAGACTAAACCGGGACTCGTCAATGAACATCACATTGGCCCACTCTCCCACACTCCAATGTTGATGTTTCAAACTCCAGTTCAAACGAGTGCGTTTATGCGCAGACGTGAGGGAAATGCAAGCTGCTGGTCTTCTGGCATACAAACCAGCATGATTGAGTCTCCTGTAAACAGTTTGTCTCGAAATTCGTATTCCTGTGGCGACTGTGAGTGCCGAACCCAGTGCTCTGGCAGTACTGCTCCTCTGACGTCGCGCACTTATTACCAGATATCGGTCTTGGCGAGGGGTTGTGACTCTTGGTCGACCTGATACTGGTTGTCGGGTAACATCTCCCTTTCTTTGAAACCTCTGCCACCGTATTGAGATCACAGACTGGTCCACATTCAGAATTCGAGACACTTCAAATTGTGATCGTGAGGGTTCCAGCATTCCAACGATTCTTCGTTTCGTAAACATGTCCAATTGGCGTCTTTGTGCCATCATTCATTTTGTTTGATGGTTAACAACGTTCCTTCGCACAGCAGTTGCACGAAATTTGTCTGAACTGCATATGCTGCGTGAATCGGTTTCTCCGCGTTCCGGCATGAGCCGGTGTTTCGCGCAGGACGTAGTCGACTGAACAGTTTTGCATAAACCCAATGTTTCCTCTTTACCCAATTAATATCCGCAAGAAATTTAGAATAATTTTACGAATATTTACTCTATATTTTTCGCATTTTACGATTTATGTTTGACTTCAGCACACCAGTGTATATAATATTACACATTTAAATATATTTGGGGCAATAACTATTTCAGATTCAAAAAGTAAAATAATTGAGGCTTTAGAAAAAAATTTAAATAAAAAAAATATTCTGTTAGAAAAAGAATATTTGTTAAAAATAAACTCTTGTTTTCACCATGTATTATGTACACTCTTATTTCTCTAGAGTGGGAGGGGGCGGTATCAAAATATTCAAAAGAAAAGGGGCCACCCGTTCAAAAAAAAGTTGGGAACCTATGCTCTAGTGTTCAGTTCCCAAGAAAGCTTTTTTTGGCATTTCATTTTTTGACCCACTTAAGGGATGAAGTTCAACTTCAAGAAAAATAATTGTTGAGAATTCAGATTACCGAGGACTGTTCAGGTGTTAGGATTCGACCACCACTATTTGAATTTAATAAACAATGGCAATTTCTTTTCCTGGCATTGGCAACGACGAAAAATTTTTTGTAACTGTCTCTCAGACGACGTTACAATAATATTGAATATTTTCATAGGCTTACATTAAAACAAGAACTTAACTGGAATGATGCGCAAAAATCATTCAATCATATTACTCAAAATTTCCCACATCGTAAGGTTTCCGAAAATGTTATTTAATGAGATGCTATCATTAAAAAAAATTAGTGATAAGGGTCAGGTCACAAATCTTGGGCATCAGAAAAATCAAAATAAAGAACAAATGGTTAGTTTTGTTTGGTACATCATTTTGAAACAAAAAATTTCAATGCAATAATGCACTAAAAATTGTAGAATACGCGCAGCCCTTATACTACGACTGAATGCGTTTTTTCTAAGGAAAATAAAGTGTAGACACATCAGAAAAATCACAACAAAGAGTTGATACTCAAAGCCATTTTATATATGAAATATAATTTAACAAACTCTTGTGAAAAAATTTCATGGTCGTTTAAACAAGGACAGCAATCCACTTAAATGATAAATATACCAAAAAATAAAAATAATACTGTAGTGTAGTATTATATTTTATTCTCTTTGTACAGTAACTACACATATTTTTTAAAATTTATTATAACTGTAAATTGTACTTTCGTTGCAATTTAAAAAAATAGAAATTACATTACAATTTATGCGTTCTATAAAATTTTTTGTTTCTCCATATGAACCCAATTTTTAATCAAGAACCCCTCCCTCATCTCTCGTTAATGGAGTCCTCTTTCACTAATATTAAAATCTGATCATCTTATGCACCCAATAAAAGTATCCGTTTTTAACCTTCACCACATTTAACCTAAATAATAAGGAAATGGCAATTGGATGAATTATTCGGAGAGGGAAAGGTAATTTTTTTTCTTCGACATAATGAATATTCGATATCAATAGAAGCTAATTAAGGAAGCTTAGCTCCATTATAAGGATCCCGATTGGAGGACGTGAACCTGTGAATGGGTGATTTTCCTTCAAATAATTTTGCATCAATTCAAGAAAGAAAAAGTAATTTTTTTGTGAAAAAAAAAAGAATTTAGAATAATTATTTTGAAAATATTTTTCTCTTACAAATGTCTTCCCTAGACTGTAATTCAATCTTCTGAGATCCATTGCTTCTAAGGTATAAATAAACTTCCAAAATATTAACCCGCTTCACAGGTCAATAGCAGCTAAATTTTCTGTCAACCTTAAGTTATAGGTCTCGATACTAACAACTTTTGGTTCCATTTTCCTCGATAATGTAATGGGGATTTTAATGTAAAATAAATTCTTTTAAAAAAACAATTCTCGAAATAAAAAAGAATATTTTACTTGAACGTCTTTTTTATGAAGCAATTCGAAAACACACGTGTTTAAATATAAACAAGTAAAACGGAAAGTAAGTTAAGGGTATATTTTTAAATAATGGCAACGAAAGAATTAAAGCTAAAAAATAAACACATAAAACCTACACTGTAGTAAAATCTCTATCGAAAATAAAATTTCTTATTTGAGAATTCATTAAAATCCGTTGCTTTTTTCCTTGCATCCTGAAGACCACAAGATCGAAATTTGTCTCAAAATTATTTTTGGTTATTCAACAGTATTTATAACGGTTGTGGTGATCTTTCTGCATGGGTTCCAAAATTTACAAGCCATTTGCAACAGAATTTGTCTTTAAAATTCAGCGTTACTAAATATTTATGAGGACTCTAAACAAATAGTTTCCACTGTGTATGAGGAATCGTATTCTACCGAAGTGTTCAAAAATGAGCTCTGAAAATAAAAAAGAAATAAAAAAAAACCCGGAAATTCTCTCTCTATTGACCAAGGGGGAAGGGGAAGAAAATTAAAGCAGCACAAAAACACACTCGATCATCTATTTCTATATCGAAACTATTTTATTCAATTGCTTATTCAAAAAAATGCCACTCCTTCTCCTATCCAAATCAATTTGTCTTGTCTCCGATTTCTGAATTCTCCACGCTTTCATTTAGCAATGACATCATGTCCCGTGCGCACACACATTTAGTACAGCTACTTGACTGCGGCAGAAATGTTTCAGTTGAAGTGTTGTCCAAAGCAGATTTTGTTACTCGGACATCTATTGCCAAAATACTGACTGTCTTGCATAATATTATTTTACTTCTTTCATTAAGCTGGATTTAAAGTTCCGTTCGCTCGAAAATTAACTTCGCTGACTAAAACACGATTTTTTCAATCAAATAAAAGAAAAAAAATGTATTTGACAATATTTTTACTCTTTTATCAGAGAACTAATAGTAAAAAAACAAATTTTTTATATATTATTAACATATCGTACTAATCCAGACAGTTTTTTCGTATATAAAAATAGAACTTTTCGTACATAGATTTAAATGGGTCGTTACATGAGTCAAAAAATATTCAGGTAGCTGTTTTTTTCAGGACTATTTCACCAATAGACCACCTGTTTCTTCTACATGCGGTTACTTAACAATCAATGCCAATAAAATTATTTTATAGATACTTATACGGAATGCCACATCATAACACTTCCAGAACTAATCAGCATCACAAAAATTAATCTTAAATTATTTTTTCCAAAGAAACATGAACACGAAATGAAACTATCTCTCTCTAATTCTTATTTTTTTTTACTTCATCCAAAAGAAAAACTCAACCTCACTTTTCGTTGAATATTTTCCTCAGAAAATAGGGACAGGTATTCTGATGTAGAAGTAATAACAATTTAATGAAACTGGGTATGATCTCTTTCCCAGAATTGCAGCCATTGCTCTGCTTTTTAAATTACAGAATCAAATGGGTAAATTTCCAATGAATTCTTTCTTTCCTCTCTGTTTGATTTAAAAGCGAATTGGATGTTCAAATAATCCTCTCAAGAGAATATATTATAAATATGATTTTTAATTTATTCATTCATAAAAAGAAATTCATTAAATTATTTTTTTTCTCTATTTATTGGCGCATTGTAGGGAAGAGCCCAGAAAAGAAATATTTTTCTTCCATTTTCAAATGTTCTATGGATTTTTGAAAAAAAATCTACAGTTTGAAAAAGTAACGCTCTGGTTTGTAAACATAATCCTCGTGTTGTAAAATACATATTTCAGAAAATACTATAACAGTAAATGTAAAATTATGACGATGATGTAACCGTATTTGTTTGAAAGTTTTTAAGAACTTGTTATAATTTTGATTCATTGTCAATATTTGCAGTTTTTAAATCGCTCTTATTTTTTTCTTGTTTTATATAAGCAAATGTAATAAACTCTTTGCGTATTTTTCTGTACTTCCTCCCCCTCTCTTTCATAAATAAGATACGAAATTGGATTCCTAAAAAGTAAATTAAGGAATTGACTGCTAGCTGTTTAACTCGACATTTATCCTGGACTGTGCGCTTTCATCAGAATCTGAGTCATAATAAAATTTAAAAAAATAATGGATAAAAAATAAATGGATAAAATATTTTGAAGAAATGGATAAAATAATGGGGCTTTTTCCTTCGAATGAATGTTTTAGTTTTCTACTTGAGCAATAAGATGGTTTGAAGCCTAGTGACTGAATTGTAGCGTACTGTGCTTCCACGGCTCAGGTTCAGGGTTGAAATCCCGGCCTAGGAAAGGTCAACTCAGCATTTCATACCTGCAGTGGTTCGATAAATGAGAACCAAGCTTGCTTGGTAACTAAACGCCGGAAATTTCGCATCAGACTGACCATCTGACCGGAACATCTGCTCATGCACTTCAGCGCCAAGGTCACGAAAACTGAGTGGGGCATAGTAAGCTTTGGTTCACATGGAACAAGTAATAATATGGTTTAAATACTCCAAATAAAACAGCACTTTAAAAACAAAAGCCTATCTAACGCTACGCATTAGATCTAAATTACTTAATATTATATTTGTAAAAAAAAAATTATACTGAAAAAAAAGAGTTTTCATTAGTAATCATTTTTAAAAGTTAATCACTAGTAAAAAATAATTTTCTTTAATGTTCTAAATTATTGATCTTAATTTGTATACATTTATTGCTCCCTTTTTGTAGTTAATATGACAGATATTATTTTTATTTACATTTTTTAAGTGTTATTTAGACCTTAACGTTTTAAAAATCTTTTATCGATATACGAGTAAATATAAGGTATTTTTAATGGATTTTCTATAAAATTGCCAAGAGATTATTGACCTGTTATTTTTGTTTTATTTTCATCTTTAAGTAATAAAGCTAATGCAAAAACAGAAATGCAGGTCTTTCTAGTCTGTCTACAGGGAATAAATAAATTTAAAAAAATGCACTACTTTTAAAGCAATTCAAAAGTGCGTAAAAAGATTCTTTCCTAAAGAAATACCAAGAAAAACCCATTGATCCAATTTATAAAAATATCCACGAAAAAAAATAAAGAGAGAAAGAAAGAAATGATTTTTGTTAAGACTGTTTTAGACAATGGCATGAAAATAAGAGAAAAAAAGATTCAATATTTTTAAGAAAATCAGATAAAACCAAGACCAAACGATAATTTAATCTCTGGTAGAAAACTAAAATATCAACAATTTTCTCTCTCTAAAAACCACGCGATGTGAATATAACAGCAAGAAACCGAATTAGTTTAATAAGAATGAAGAATAAACTGGAAATAAATTATAGTTTAAAAAAAAAAACTATAAAGAACACGCTTTTATACTGAATGGAACTAAAAAGTAAAAAAATAGTTCTTAATATAAGAATAAAATGATGAACGAGAAAATTAATGTCATTGGGGGTAAAAGCGCGTGGGGTGTTCTATAAATATAGCAATTGTTATAGTTTCTAACTTCTTTCAATTCCGAAATTGCACCCCACGCTTTTACCCCAATGACATTAATTTTCTCGTTCATCATTTTATTCTTATATTAAGAACTATTTTTTTACTTTTTAGTTCGATTCAGTATAAAAGCGTGTTCTTTTTAGTTTTTTTTAAACTATAATTTATTTTTCATTTTTTAGTTCGATCTACAAAAAAAGCGTGTTTTTTTTTAGTTTTTTAAACTATCATTTATTCAATGTTGAATTTATCCTTGAGTTTGATATTTGGAGCTGGAATTACGCGGCTGCTGGGATTCTTCAATGGTTATTAATTAATGGGTCTGAAGGGTATTTATTCTCTCCATTTACGGGACCTCGGTTGAGTCCCGTATCGTTATATTTCAAAGATTTCGTCTCTATAGATACAGATCAAACTAATAATAGTGTGTTGAGAAAAAAAAAGTTCGAATTCAAAATTTTTTTTAATGTACCATGTTTTTATAACGGACTAAAAAGTATAAAATTCCTCTTTTTGCTTTTTTCCCCTTTCTTTCACATTTTCATGCATTGTCATCCACTTCTGAGCTATGGTCCAAATTTCAAGTCTCTAGCTCATCGGAAAGACACAGTTTAAAATCAATTTCAAAATTCCACCCAAACAGACATTGTCAATCGTATTATCACCTTTTAAACGTATTTCTATAATGTTATTCGTATCATAACTTCTAAACGTTTTGCTTTATAAAAATAAAAAAATATTTAGCAGTTAAAACATAAATAATTTTTTTCAATATGCACGAGTCTTTTTTTTTTTATTTCCATTTTCATAAAACTAGACAGTGTTTATATTATGGTAAGAAATTGTTATCACACACACACCCTTTCTCACATAAAGAGAGAGAACACTTTTTGTTTTTTTTTCTGCTAACCACAAGTGAATTCATTTTTGGGGTTGCAACTTTAATCTTTTAGTCGCCAAATCTGGAAATGATATATGAGATTAGTCGCCTATCTGAAAATGGTTTATGCAATTAGTCGCCAAATCTAAAAATAATATATGAGATTAGTTGCCAAATCTGATGTGGTATATGGAATTGGCGCCAAATCTGATTATCCTTATTCCTGACGATCCTGAAAGGGACACTGGAACAAAATTATGAAATTATTGTATTGTCATCGGGCCTTGACAAGTGTGCAAAATTTCGAATTAATCTGACCTTTTT
>BMAO01038630.1:0-16501 GCA_019973975.1 Trichonephila clavata | reverse complement strand
TATTTGAGTTATAAAAGTTACATCTATTTCACTTAAATGATTATGAGTCCTATTTTGAATCACTTAGTTAGATTATAAGTATATAATAAATATATATATATGCAACGTGTTTAATTCTAATCTACACTACTCAAAAAAAATTAGGAGCAAGCAAAGAAATAAAGAAACTGTTGCGCGACAACCATGCACTGGCTCAAAATAGAGAATGCAGTTATAACAAAATGCAATACAGAAAAAAGAAGCAATTAAAACAGTTGTATTGAAACCTTAAGTGCTTATAAGGAACATTAAATGGTCTTCAGGGTAACAATTTGATTACATGTAAATGACGAAAAGAAATAATAATAGCATTCTAAATGAAAGGCAAGGTCAGTACGTCTGCCTTTCCTGATTCCAGGATAGGCAGATCCTGATTACATCCCAGCAAACTACCTTGTCTGTAATGGGGTCATTTCCAAACGGAAAAAAATACAGGGTAATTTCAAATGTCCCTTTCTTGACATATCAGGACACGTCTAGTCACACTCTAAACTGAATCGGGACACTTGACACCAATCACTTTGTATCAAATCTCGATGAAATACACACCATTGGTCTACGTGCATACGAGGGCTGTTCAAAAAGTATCGAGACTGAATTTATTATGCAAAAACATACATACATAAACAGGTTTTGAGTCAATCTCCTTCGAAATATGCTCCATTGGCAGTAACACACTTGGCCCAACGATGTTTCCAGTCCTCGAAACATTTCTGGAACTCAGACTTTGGGATGGCCTGAAGCTGCTGTGTCGAATTCTGTTTTATGGTTTCAATGTCCTGAAACCGGTGTCCTTTTAAGGTGTTCTTGATCTTGGGAAAGAGGAAAAAATCAGGAGATGTTGCCAGTCGTTGGAATTGCTTATCCTCAGTGAGGAGACGCGGCACAAACTTTGCAGACACTCGGCGCATGTTCAAGTCCTTTCTCAAAATTTCATCACATTATCCTACGGAAATGTGACACTCCTGTGCAATTTCTCGGACTGTTAAACGACTATCAGAGTGCACCACAGCCTTCACTTGTGCAATCTTGTCCTCAATGCGAGAGGTGGATGGGCGTCCAGAACGGGGATCACTGTTCACTGATTGACGACCCTCCTTGAATCGTTGGAACCACTCGAAAACCCGAGCACAACTCATCTCCAAATGCTGTTTTCATCATCTCGTAGGTTTCGGTACCCGTTTTACCGAGCTTAAAGCAAAACTTGATACAGATTCGCTGATCAGTGTTTTCACACTTTTTCTTTTTTCGACGAACGCACGCAAACACTCCACGTGAAAGAAGTCAGTGTGACTGAACGGCGCGCTGTACAGACCTGCCGAATTTTGTGAGACAAGGTGAAATATGCACGCGCATGATGCACACAGTCCCTCCGCTAGGGGTTTTCTGGAATAAATAGAATAAATTCAGTATCGATACTATCTGAACAGCCTTCGTATAGACCAACCACATGAAGCTTATTTCGGATTGTTTGGCGTGAGACCATTCATCCTGTTGCGAAAAGAAACTGACTTTGATTCTGAGTCATATTGGCTGTTCTGACTCAAACAACTACCAACTGGATATGTCGGTAATTATTTGTGGTGGTGCGATTGGTTTAAGATCAGGAGAGCATACTATCCAACCCACACGCTGTATTGTTTCAGCTTCAAGAAACTTCTTCTCAAGGCGAGCTGTATTAAGTCTGGCATTATCTTGTATTTAGAGAAAAAATTACCAATAGCTGTAGTATAAAGCACGACATGGGGGTCTCAGAATCTTGTCTTCTTACCTTTAAGCCGTCAAACTACCATTCCGAATGATACGCAGATCAGTACGTTCTGTTATGTTGATTCCAACATATACCTTTAAACCACCTGTTCTGATATGTGATGCTTTCTGGGTGAATATAAGGTTATTTGGGGGGGATTTCCCTTTCTCGCTATGCTAAAGCACGTCTGGGGGGTGTCACACTTTAAACTTAATCAGAGCTTGACTCCAATCTCGATGTCGAGGCTCCTAATTTCTTGTTTCTACATGGTGTCTTACTGTCCACCGAATATACACCATTGACCTATAGTAGTGCTTCTTAAATGTTCTATACTTGTGGCCCAATTTCCAATCATAATTTTCATCGCATACAATAACAATGTATTGAATTCAATAATAATATACATTGACGTAAAGCTACAATACGACTTTAATTATAAACCATACAAATTGTAAAGTAAGCATTAAATTCTGTATATAATTTTATGACATGCCATAAGATCACTGGTAATTATTAAACTTGTTCTTAACTTAGTACTATTAAATTAATTTTGAAACACATTGTGAAGTACTGATACATATATAAATGTATTATATCAGTGTAAATATGTATTTTATTTCTTATTATGTCAGAATGTATTTTGTTTTGCTTCCTTTGAGTAATTAATATATTTTTTAAATAATCTTTTGTTTCCTTTTTGATATACTCGCGCCTCCCTTGTAGGGTTATTACGCCTTCCGGGGGGGGGGCATGCCCCACAGTTTGACAAATGCTGGTCTACATACAAACCAACAGCATAAAGCCAATTTTGGATTGTTTGATTTGAAACCATTCACCCGCAGTCACTCGCGCCTGTTTTTGCTACCGTCGTTATTCGCGGGGTGTAGAGAACACCCCAAACTTTTAACACGTGTATTAAAAAGGAAGAAAAAAATTTAAGTCAATTATGATACATATTTATAAAGTACAAGATGTTTTTTTGTATTATGCAAATAAAATTATTAAATTTATTGCACATAAATAGACTAATATTAATTGAAACCTACAAAATTTTCATTTTAAAACACATAATTTTATAATTTTTTCACAAAACACAAGTAAAACGTACATACCTGTAATAAACTCAATTTGTAATTAATGTTAAGGATAGTAGAAGGTAGAAAACAAATATTCTAATCATTTTCCAGACATTCAGGGCATAATGTATTAATATGCTTTAAGCACATATTAGTTTTACATTGAAGGCAAACACAATTGGTTTTCACATCTTTTACCCGTGGACAAACAGTGCAGAGCCCCTTTTTTAGTGAATTAATGCTCTTTTTATTATCTTCTGTATCAGTAAAGCTTCTTTTGAATTTTTTGTCAATTATTTGTTTCCGTCAATATATTCGTTTTTTCTTGCTCAAAATTTCTTCCAATTCTTGTGCCGTATCCATGAGATGAACAGAATGTTTAATATGGCGCTCTTCTGAAATTACACTGACTTCGAAATCACTTAGTTCATCTTCAGAATCTGTCGATACAGTATCTAATAGATGACCGAGTCACTGTTGCTCTCTTTCCTATGAAATTTTTGCCGTAATTTCTGAAAAGTGTTTTTGAAAAATTTTAACAAAAAATAATATTTTACAATTATTTTTTAAGTTTTATATTATTTTTATACTACAATTATTGAAATTTAAATAAAATATATATGCATATTAATATATTTGAAAAGAAAATATTAACGGAAAGAGTGAAACACTTACCCTATTTTAGAAGCTTCGAGTACGAAAATATAACTCAATCAATCACTCGCGGGGTGCTCTCAGCACCCCAGGTAAACTTTTGAAGGTCATTACGTTTCAATCGTCCGAGCGAGAGCGATTACATCAGGCCTGAAGGTTCAATGACCCAAACTGTGCAGCTACTGAAAAAATTGCTGTTCTGCGTATTCTTTGTGGAAATCTAGGAAGTGTTTCTTGTTGCTCACACACACCCGCGCGAGTGATCGCGGGTTTATCATGTTGCCAATGGAAACAGTCTTTGAATAAGAGTAACATTTCCTGCTCTGTCTTAAAGAGCTGTTAAAAGGATATATTGGAAATTATTTACTATGGTAGCATGCTGTCGACCTTGTGTCTTTGCTGATGTCAAAAATGCATTATTTCTTGGAATCGATTCAACAGTTTTGCAATGACACTTCTTGCCTTTGTAAGAGTGTACGATACAATTCGTTGTGTTTGTCCGCAATCCAGTCTCCCGATAAGATGCTAAGCCATGGATTCCATTAAATCACGTTGCCGATATCTTCTCTAGTCACCTTTTCTCAGAACAAAGGCCGAAAGATTGAATTTTACCCCTGAGACAACGAAAAGCATCAGCTTCGACGAAATTACGATTTCTACAGGAACATCCGTTTTTTGATTTTTGACCTCATGAACATTTATTTGCATATAAAGTTTTATTCTTCTCTTAATTTTTCGCTGTTTTTCTGCTATAATTTAGACTATAGATTAGTTGTTTAAAGTAAGTTATCAGAAGAAATATTTTCGCAATTTCGTTAAATCTATGTGCTTCCCTAATATTTTGAGCAGTGTACTTATATATAGAGGAGAACAGCGATTCACTAACTCACTCGTAACGAGATGTCAAAAACTGTTTGAAATACAGACTTGAAATCTGGTAGGAATATTCCTTTTGTTGAGTAGAGATCCTCTTAGAACGAGTTTTGCGGAAATCGACTGTCGGGAGGGGGGGGGGTCCGTGGGTGTTATGAATAAAAAAAATCCCTTCTAGAAACCAGCATGTTTCTTTTGATTAGGTGATATTTTCTCTAAAAATACCTTTTCTTTTCTTTCAAAGGTTTTTTTTCTTGTCAAAGTGTTCTTTTGAGTATCCGCGCACGCGAGAGAGAGTATCTTTCATCAAGTATAAACTCCGATGGGAGGAATGGGTGCATAAACGATAAATATTCTTTCGCCTTAGAAATTCAACCTATCCCTTTTAAATCAAGAAGTGAGAGAAATAAATTTACCTTAGAATGTGCAATTGGAAGCTTAAATTCAGCACTTATATATCAAATACGTAAAAACAATATATAGTTTTACAACATCATGAAATACTTAGAACAGTATGCAGTTAATGGCTAGTATGTTAATTGAAGAAATTACCAAGAAACAATTAACTAACCGAATCATATATTGTACTGAAAGTATCATTAATGTTGGCTTACAAGTCTTTTATATTACAGGACTGCATATTATAAATTAAAAATTATTTCGTGCAATGCTTTTTATGCAAAATATTTCACATTAACTTCTTTCCCTTTTAAGAAATCATTTTTTTCTCCTTTTCAAAATTATTCTCCTTGTTCATCATATTTTATTTAAGAGATCTGAGAGACTTTCAGGTGAAAAGAAGAGTTAAAATCTAATTAGTGTATGGCTTATTAATTATTCTCGAAGCATCAATAACTGTAAGCGTGAAAAAGGAAAACTTTCAGAAAATAAGAAATGTCCCGTGCAGTATTGTATTTCTAAGTTTAACTTTTCCTTAAATATTGATATATTTATCTATGCTTTATCACTGCTGCATAGTCAAGTGTTTCTCTGTACTAGTTTGTCCTATTGAATATATTTATGATATGGATAAATTATTTTTCCTTAGTCAGAAAGATTTCTGACTCTGTCATCAACAAATATTAAGGACATATGAACGGGTTACCTTCTAGATTGATCTCTTATTATTTGTTATCACTCAGACTGATGAAACTAAACCCCTTAAGTAGTCAATTTTTTGTCCAAAAGTTTCAAAAAAAGCACATTTTTTATGACTTAAAACAAAGCCTAATACTTAACAAAATGGAACAAAGGAACAATTTTTTATTTTAATTTTCGACTTTAAAGTTATGACACAATTTTTTATTTTAGAGCTGTGGAACACAAAACCCCCTAAATGTTTGCTTTTTATAAGTACACTCTACTTCCTTTGAAGAATATTTCATACATCTTAAAAGAATTTCTCTCATACTTGCAAAAAAATTGCATGTTAGCTTATGTTTTTCAAATAGTTCAGGATGTTGTGTGTGTGTGTGTGTGTGTGTGTGTGTGTGTGTGTGTGTGTGTGTGTGTGTGTGTGTGTGTGTGTGTGTGTGTGTGTGCTGTTGCGTGGTGGTGTGTGTGTGTGCGCGCGCGTGTGTGTGTGTGAGCACAATTTAAAGCATGCTGCGTAATACTAAACCTTAAATTGTAATGGGGACAGATATACTATCGACTTTTTTTATTATCTTTCCATCTTCATTTTTTCTCGAGCAAAAATTACCCATTACCCAACTAATCCATGTTCTCTATTGAATATTTTCAAATATTTAAATTCCTTACCCTTCAGTTAAAAATTCCCGCCTTCACCACAAAGAAAATCACAGTAGAGAAATATTTTAGAACTATGGACAAACAGCTGCTCTTAAAAACACTAGCACTAATAATCTCACTATAATTAAAAACATGTGCAAATGAAAGATATAAAGGAGAAAATATGTGTCCATTCAGCGTACGGCTAACTTTCTGTATACCATACGGTGTAAGGACAAACCAGTTAAAGGGCTAATATTTCTATACTTTCCATAAGTTTTTTTAAATTCTATTGGAGATGTTGAAAAAGAAAGAAGTATTTTAAATGCATCATTATTTTTTTCTTTTATTTTATGAAAGGGTACGTAATATAATAGTAAAAACACACTTCAGAATTGTTAAAGGTCTTGCAAGGGGTGTTCCATTTAAAAAAGACATTTAATCTTAAAAAAATTTGTCACTAACAGGGTCCACAAATATAACAAAAAGTGAAGAAACCAGCTATTTTATAAATTTAATTCCATTAGTTGAGATATTTCTTGAAAAAAATGTAGCCAAAAAAAAGTTTGAACTGAAAAATTAAGAAAAATATATTTACGCATGTTCTTCTAGTCTTTGTATCTAAAAATATTTTCGTTTTAAATTTTTGTATTAAGCAAAAATGAGCAAAATGAGCATTTTGACGTTTTAAATGTATTTAAGAAGACGTTAAAATACAAAATATAATTAATGGAACTTTCAAATTAAACATTAGTTTTAATAGTATTATAAGTACTGCCTAAACAAAGAAAAAAGCTTTAAACTACACTTATATATCGGATCTTTTTATTTCGGATGCACACAGTTTTTATATGTTAATTTTTTCCATATGAGTCTCCAAGGACTTCCGTTCCGTATGATAAACTCATTATATATTCTGGGTTATTTTGAAGTTTTCTTTATGAATAATTACATGTTGCATTTTTGAAAATTTTTCACCATACTTCAAACTTTGAAAATTTTCAAGAGGTACCAACAAAACAAAATGTGCTCCAGTTTCCTAGATATCTTGAAATTTGGTAGCATAGAGAAAAAAATTATTGTACATTTATAAAATAAAACTTTCCTTGATGATTTGAATCTATAGAAGCAAATCTCTTGTAAACACATCATACATTTCTTAACTTACTAATTAGTAAATTTATATAAAAATATTATCGGAGAAAATATATGAAAAAAATTTAAAACTTTCTTATTTTTTAAATGCTATTTTACTAAACATTTCTTCTTAATTAAATTTATGCGGCCGCGGTAACCAAGTGGTCATCGAGAGGACTTTGTAGCTGGTGTTATCAATTTGTGGGTTCAGTGACATTAGTTCACAAAATGTTACTGAAGACCCGCTGTCAATAACGCATTTTATCGCCGAGTAAATACTCTTTGCTTTAGATTGCGGAGTTAATATATAAGCAATCACTCACTCAAATTTATTTTTTCAAATCTCTAATAGACCAATATCGTCATTGGTTGAATGTTATATGTGACAAACATTTAAGTATATAAAGGGTGATACTAAAATCAAAGGACAAGCTTTGAAGAGTGTTACAGCTCACTAAAACAAACAAAGAAAGTTCTATAAGGACATATAAGCGGAAGTGCTGAGTTGAGGCTCAAACAGCAAAAACAATATCTTAAGGGAAATATAAAGCGTTTGTTAGAAGCATACCTAACGAGTGATTCCGTACAGAAAATGTTAAAACCGTTTTAGAAATTGCATCCACCAATAGTCCAACAGTAAAACTCTCCAAACGATTGGTTCACTCACATGTAGATGGCATATTACAGTCTTTGTATTGTGCCGGGTGTTTTATCCATATGGTTCAAGATGACTTCTTCCAGGTGTGTTTGTCTTACGGTCCTCGATCTTCCCCTTCCATCGGTACAAGCGATAAAAGAACCATTTTCACACAGCTGTCGAAGTAATCGCTGAAACATTCTGTGGTTTGTCCTGAGTCTACTTGGAAAGCGTTCCTAAAACAACCATAGTGTTTCTCTGCCATTACTACTAACAGCACCGTACAGTAAATGCCTGTCTGCCTTTTCACTGTTATTAAAAGCAGCCATAATGACCGAAATCTCAAGTGTAAATGCCAATTTTGGTGGTGCACCAGATGACTGGCACACCGCTTTGCTAACTCCAAATTTTGCCAATATTGTCAGCCAGTCATTCCGTTAAGGTCGCCATGCATGCATGAAGGTTGGTGGATGCAATTTCTATATGGAATCACTCGTTGCGTATGCTGCTAATAAGCATTTTATGCTTCTGTTAATGTTATTTGTTTATGTTTGCGCCTAAACGTGGCACTTCCACCCAGATATTCCTGTACAATAGTTGTTTGTTATAGTGAACTTTACCAACTCTTAAATGTTGCTCCATGATTTAGAATCACCCTGTACTTTTTGAATTCCTTCAATTTATATAAGGTTGAACATTTTTATATCTATCTTTTAATATTTTTAATTATATTATCTCCACAATTACATAGAACGATGGTAAAAATTTAACGGCTTCTACTTGCGTTGAACTGTCTTATATATATATATATATATAATTAAAAATATACCATAAAGTTATGTGTACATTATGATGTTGATATCTTAGGTAAAATATGAGTGCAAGGGGACGTAGTCATCAGTACAGGTTCATATTGAAATTTAAGTCGCAATTGCACTAATGTGATACAAATGTTTAGTTGGCAAATGAAGCCAATCAGAAAATAATTACCATTCTAGGTTCTTTTCTGAAAAAATTCCTTCAAATCGTATAGTAAAGCAGTGCTTCTCAAGCTCTCAATACTGGCGACCCAATTTTCAATCATAATTTTTACCGCCCCCCCCCCTGCCTTATACATTAAAAATTATTAAATTCTCTCTCTCTCTCTCAATAACAATGCCCTTAAACGCTTAAGCTGCAATACGATGTTAATTTTAAACCGTACAAATTACGTACAAGATATGTATTTAATTATGTATATATTTACACTTTATAGTGAAATAAGTTTCAAGTAAATTACTTTTAAGTAATAGGATAATTATTGTGTTGCTTTTCTTTCTCTAATTTTTAAGCTGGGACAGATTGCAAAATGATATTTAATTAAACATTTATTTCCTCCATCATTCATTTCTAAAAGTACAAAAGTCATTAAAAAATAGTCTAGTCCAGCGATACTCAACCTGCAACCCACCGGGCTTTTTTAAGTAGCCCGGTTATAACCCTGCTCTGAGAAATTCATTTATTTATTTATAAAAATTTTGTGGGGGAAATTCTTTGCTAAAAAATCAAATATATAGATTTTTCCTTTTTGCTATCAATGTCATATGGGTGCGAATCGGTAATTTTTTTCTGATTAGTGATAACAGACTACAGTGGAGTAACGACCATCTTATAAGTAGAACTAATTTTTAACTATCTTTCATATCATGCAAATGAAAAAATTTCGAAAGAAATAGATTGTTTCAAGACGATTGGGAAATTGACTATTTTGTAGTGAAAAACAAGCATTGTTCAGTAATTGTTTGATTTGTCACGGAAGTGTATTTGAAAAATACCAATAAACAGGAATCGTTCAATGACACTTTTCCCCAAAGATCTCTTTCAAGATATGATAAAATGACTATCTTCAATAATCTTTACAACAGCAAAAAAATATTTGTCAGTGGTAAAATCTCAGCGATAAGAAAGACACCCTATGGAATATGTTGTATCATTGGTTATCATATGAAACCGTTTACTGATGCAGAAATTGTGAAAGAATAGTCTTAAATGCTTCTTATTTAGAAAAATTCAGAAAAAAAATAAAAAATTTGAAAAATAATAATTAAAAAAAAAAGCAAATTATAGGAGTTTAAATATTTATATCAATTTACACATTTTAAATTTTCTATGTTATCTTGATCTTAAAGCATTTTTCTCCCCCCCCCCCAATTAATTTTTGAATTATGGCCCGTGTGAAATAGCCATCATATGGGTGTGTCCAGCGTGAAATTGCTAACATATAGCTGACATGCAGCCCGGTAAAAAAACAGATTGAGTACCTTTGGTCTAGTCTGTTGCTCTCTATCACATCCATCACATCTGGCACACCCACGAACGTTTGCGTGAATTTTGGAACCTATCGGAGGTCTACACAAAACATGTAAAAATTCTGTACCTTGTATACTTCCAGACAGTTTTGGTAGAGTCTATACTTCTATAGCTACCGAATCTATCTTGAATGTGCATTCCATAATTTGCAGGACGCTTTAGTTGTAATTCACAGTATTAAGTGTTTACGGCAGTAGATAAGAACAAAATCATAGATACATTTTTAAGTGGTAAGCGAGCATTCGACGATAATAAAGTATCAATAGTCTACAAATGAGCATGGTTCCGAAATTAAATCAAGGAAATATTCTAAAGTATACTTAAATTTTGGATTTATCACTGCTGAAGTAAATGGAGAACAAAAAGCCCCTGTATGTTCGTGTGAAAAACTTTCAAATCTGAAGAACATGTGGAAGTTGTTTTTAAAACCATTAAAATTAAAAGTCATTTTGTAATAAATCGCTCTTTGAATTTTGGGAAGAGGTGGTTGATGAACTTTCTGCAGAGAAAAAAAAGCATTTTGTATACTACTATATTACCACATTTTAAACATCCTATCTTTGTGAAACTGGATTGTCTGCGGTGGCTGCTTTGAAGACAAA
This sequence comes from Trichonephila clavata, assembly GCA_019973975.1. NCBI lineage: Eukaryota > Metazoa > Arthropoda > Arachnida > Araneae > Nephilidae > Trichonephila > Trichonephila clavata. Next base: position 5,653 of record BMAO01038630.1, on the reverse strand, counting down.
GTGTAGATTTCAGCTAAATATAGAAAAATAACTCTAAGTGTTAATTTCTAACCATAAGCCTTCCTATGAAAAATTTTGCTCTGCAAGAAGAGCCCATAGGAGTCACTAATAATTATTAAACTTGTTTTTAGTTTAGTATCAAAATACCTTTTGCAATATTGATACATTAAAAGTATACTGGCTGAAGTACCCGCTCTTTGCAAGAGTTCATTTTTTAAAAAAAATGAAACATTATTCTTGGTATAATAGTGAATTGCGAGGAGAGTAAAACCTAGTGCACGACAATGTATACAGAAATGTAAAATGATTTTTTAAAATGCATGGTCATATTGTAAATAGTTTTAACTGGATTGTAATTTTAAGCCTCACAGAATTAGCATTTAGAATTAATGTTAAGTAATGAAAAAGAATATAAAATTACGAAGAAAAATTTAAAATGAGAAGACTTCAAAATGTCTTAACCCGTGAGCAGGCGTCCACTCGATACTAACGTTAATGGTCATGCCGGGTGAGACTCAGTCATCCCAATCTTTTTTTTTATAATTACTTTTAGTGTACACGATAAAAATCCTAATTTCATTGAATAATTACATTAAGGGAAAGTTTATATACTTACATACCTTCAAGGACTTTTAAATTTTTCTTTGATAATTTAAGAAAAAATCCAATAAAATTGAACTTAAATTATTCAATTGTGCATGACCTTAATAAAGAACACAAATCACAGACACTTTTCACTAATATTACTGGAATGTTATTTGCAGACAAAACTATCTTATTTTGTTCAAGTTATTGCAGTTTTACTATCCGCTGATGATCTACAAATAGCATGTTGAACTTTTTTTTTGCTTGGTTCTTTTAGACAGGGCACAGTGTGTCTTGTGGTACACTTATGGCTTCATATTTTAATTGATGTAGTTCTTTAGGAACCATTTAAAATTTTTCATTTTGTTTTATGTTAAGGTAAGTCGGTACCCCCTATCCCGCTAATGTTAAATTGAGCATTTTTATGCGCCTTTTTCTCATAAAATATTAAATGTACAGACTAAAATTTTTTTCTGTATATTAATTAGACTTTTTATTTAAACTGAAGTGAGCTTTTTCAAATATATTGTTTAGTTTTTTCAAAATTTTAATTTTTTGAAAAAATGTCATTTTTTTTCACGATAACTGACTTTTACAAAAATATTATCGGTATATTAATAAAAGTTCACTTCAGTATATATATTAACATATCAGTAATATTCAGTGAAGATTGCAAGTGCTTCCGTTGAATAGGTGCTGAGAAAATGGTACTCGCATTTTTAAAAACACTGTTTTGAGATAATTGCATTTTTATTATAAAATGTCCCTTCATCAAAAAAATTATGAATTACAATCAGTATTTGCACTATTTTTTTTAAATATTAGCTTATTCTTAATAACTTTTGAGACTTTTTACTTATTTCTTTTACTTAGATTTCTCAGAAAATACATGTATAGCATTTTTCACTTTTAATCTATCGAGATATTTTATAACATTTGCATCATTTTTCTCAAATTATGCATCAATTTTTGAAGATTTTTTAGTTCTGATACATTACTGTCATCCAAGTTGACTATAAGTATTATAAATACCATGTAAAAATGTGTCAATACATGAAAATATGGCTTTGGTAATACATCATTATACGACATTTCGAAACATTTCAATAGTGTTTTATAAATGTAAACACAATTTCTTAAAATATCAGAATTAAAAAAATTCTTAAAATATTACATAAATGGTATCCAAAACAACAACAAGAAAACTGATTTTATGTTTTTAAACAAGAAATTTGTTTATTTTTTGTATGTAACAAGTTTTGTGCAACGAAAAAGGGCATTGCATTTTGGGATATATTTATGTACCTTTTACTAAGAAACTATTGAAAGCAAAGCTTAAAAATTTGTGTGTACATTAAATAAACATTTATCTTTATACAGAAGTGAAATTTTTTTTTAAAAAATTCATCAGCATGTTTAAAAATGTAATTTTGTAGAGTAGAATAATGAATTTTATAAAAATTTTCCTTTTCTATGTTACGACATAGAATCTGAGGAATATCTCAAAAATTTCTCACTCCAGTATATATAATATATATGCAATATAAAATAAATATTTCCAGTTCATGCATACAATTAATTTATTGAGAAAGAAGACACAAATTAAAAAATATAATCTATATAAAACAGTAAGTAATACCAGATTATATGGCACTTCGAAAAATTTCTTTAGTGTTTTGTATATTCACATGTAAACACAATTTCTTTAAATATAAGAATTAAAAAGGTTATATAAATATTACATAGATAGTATCCAAAACAACAAGAAAACTATTTTTGTGTTTTTAAACATGAAATTTATGATTTTTTTTTTTTTTTTTTTTTTTTTTTGTATATAACAAGCTTCATGCAACGCATTTTGAGATATATTTGTGTGTGCATTAAATAAACATTCATTTTTCTACAGAAGAGAAATCTTTTTTTAAAAAAATTGATCAGCCTGATTAAAAAAATAATTTTTGCAGAGTACAATAAGGAATTTAATAAAAATTTTCCTTTTCTTTGTTACGACATGTGCTTTTTAGCAAAATGTTTGAGGAATATTTCAAAATTTTCACTTCACTATACACAAGAATATATATGAAATATAAAATAAAAATTTCCAGTTCATGCATACAGTACATTTATAGAAAACACAGTTTAGAAAAGAAAATTTTTAGAAAACAGTAGCTTTTATATAAAATTTTACCTCATCAAAAAGATCCTGCACTGTAGCCGGTTTTTACCTTATTTTTCTTAATATTATCTTCTTCTTTTCTTTTTTTCTTCTTTTATCTTTTCTAATTTTCTTCGCTCTTCCAGAAAAAGCATACACTGCTTTCATTAACCTTTCTCTATCAAGAATTTTCATGGCACTTACCGAATATTCTCCAGACTCGACTTCCATTTTCTGCAGCATTTTTAATTTGGATACATTACCATCATTAAAAGAACAAACAGCATCATAAACACCAAGTGAAAGTGTTTCAATCTGTACAAATGTTGTTTTAGGAACACGTGACCATATGACATTATGAAAACTTTCATTCGGGTTTTGTGTTTTTCCATGCAAACATTTTCTTAACAGATCAGGATGGGAAAGATCTCTAAATATAGGACGCATTGCTTCTACAACAGCGACCGGAAGACTATTTTTATGCTTGTAAGACTTACCTGATGCTTCAGCCTTTTTATATCCACACCATAAATCTTCACCATCAGGACAAAAACCATGTTGAGGATATTCATCTGTTGACAGCTTATGCAGAAAAATGGCCCAGATATCTTGCCGCATGTTCTGAACACTGGTGTAATTTCTCCGAATAGCTGATCCATAGTAAAACTGTAAATTATCTATTTCATGCTCAGTCAAACGATTTTTTCCACTTAAACACTTACCGTCTGACAAGATTTGCCCTTTCAATTGAGTTTTTAATCGGCGTAATCTTGTTCCCATGCGCTTCATGACATGTCCAATGCACTCCAATTTTTTAATTGGGTATTCATCTCCATAGATGTTTTTCTTTCTAACAGCATCAAATGCTTTACAATCTCCATCCCCTAAGTAAGTAATATATCGGGCATTATGCAAAGATAATGACCGTTGAAAAATTTTAGACGCACCTTGAATTTCCATAGCTCTACTAGATGCAACGTAATTCCTTTTACAATCCTTTTGATGAGAAGGTAAGTTTTTACATATGCAATATTTTGAAAGAATATCAACATCTATCACCTTACCTGTATCCATGCTGGTCACAGTAACTACACCATTCAATGATGAGTAACCGCGTTTCTGCCATGTCCCATCTACAGCGACTGCAATATTATTACCTTCATTTTCACAAATAGCTTCCTTCGCAGCATTTTGAATGGAGTCCTCGTAAACAAGTTTTGCAGCATTTAAGATTCGCTTACCGTAAGGAGAAAACCTTGTAGGTGGTTGAGGAAGATTCATTATGCCGCAAAACATTCTCCCAGCTTCTGCACCTTTTCCAATGGAACGCATAGCATATACAAACCTGGTATTTATTGTAGCAATTTGCGTTCCTTCATGTGAAAATTTGAAGAAGAGAATTCTACACGATATGGACAAGCACAACATTTCAGGACAAATGTAATAGCCAGTCCAGACTTACCTTTTAAAACTTGCATGTCTAAGCCACTGTTACACATTTTACAGTGAACTTCATTCTTGAAAACAAATGCCAGAATATTCAAATTCATAATGGCATTAATAATACCTACACTTTTGTCATAGGAAGAAAAACTTTCATTTAAATTGGGAATTTTCTTTTCTTTTGCACATGTCTCCTTTGAGTCATGTGCATGTCTAGCTGGAGGATTGTCGTTAGTATGGTTTAAAGTAGTCTTACCTTTATAAAACGTACCTTTACGTTTTTTGAACACTTTTGTAGATCTTGGCATATTAAAATTTTGAAATTTTTGATATTCAGAAATTTTAAGTATCGAAATATTCAAAGCGCTGAGAAGAAAAACGTGTATTTTCTATAAAATAGGTAAACAACGCTAACAGTTACGCTTGCAGTGAATCTATAGTTAACTGCGTATGAATAAAAAAAAACAGAGAGTGGCTTTGGAAAAGCTTCCCAGATTTAAAAGGTCAATGTTTACATTTGTATCTGTCAAAGGGGGCGTGGCTCATCAGCTGATTATTTTTTAAAAATAATTTTAACATACTTTTAATTAGTAAAATGGCAAGTATGTTATATCATTGGAAAGGTCCTGATTTGGGGATTTTAGAAATATCAAAAACTCAAAATCGATTTCCCGAAGGTGTTTACCCTACTTACTCGCCTTAATCTCTTTCCTCAAATTAACTTCCGCTATCACCTGCTGAAATAATGTGCATTATTTCAGCTGGTTCTTCCCTAGCTTGATCAGGGGTGAAAAGTGAATTAAGTCCTCATTTTCTTCTTACAGCTAAAGTGCAGTTTTTTTTTTTTTTAAAGTGATAAATGTTTATGTTATCTCTTTCCTCAAATTAACTTCCGCTATCACCTGCTGAAATAATGTGTATTATTTCAGCTGGTTCTTCCCTAGCTTGATCAGGGGTGAAAAGTGAATTAAGTCCTCATTTTCTTCTTACAGCTAAAGTGCAGTTTTTTTTTTAAAAAAAAGTGATAAATGTTTATGTTTCTAAATTTTTTTTAATTCTGGATCTGGGTTATGTTTTTTCTTAGAATTAGTCGTATTTTAGCTTTAAAATAAAACTTAATAAGAAAATCTCTTATCTCGGGATTAAAGCAATTCATATAAAATTTGGTTATAGAATCAAAGACTGGGGCCTTTATATTTTTCGCCAGATGATGAGTCATATAAATTATATCAGTGTAAATTTGTATTTCTTTATTACGTCAGAAAGTATTTTGTTTTACTTCATTCCAGTTTTTTCTTTAAAAAAATCTTCTTTTTTTTTCGATATGCTTGCGCCTCCCTTATATGGTTATCACATCCTCCCAGGGGGGCGTGCCCCACAGTTTGAGAAACGCTACTTTAGGCAATTCCAAGTTCCTCAAATAATTCCATCTGAATGTGCCCACATTATTAGTAGTCGGCAATTCTATCA
>BMAO01038629.1:0-21839 GCA_019973975.1 Trichonephila clavata | reverse complement strand
TTTGATATATTTATCTTTTACTTTAAACACAGTTTTTAATTAACATATGCCCTCTTTGCATGAGGATTGATTGCTTGTTTCAGAATTTAGTTTTAATATTCAATTCTAATTTTATATATATACAGTCGACTCTCGCTAATTCAAACCTTCGATAATATGAACCTTTCGCTAGTTTGAAGTAGAAAAATTCTGCCCCTAGAAAAACTCTTGATATTTCGAACTAAATCAATATGTTTTGGTACACTCAATATTTCGAAGTAAAATCTGTGGCTGGCCAGAATACAACACGCGATGATTCGAAGTGCTCTAATAAAACTCTCGACAATTCAAACACTCATTATCATGTAGAGTCCTGTAGCAAGCATGTTGGAGCTTACATGTTTTGTGCAGTGTCGTCTCTGCTTGTCTCCCCCTGTAACGGAGCCCTTATGATGGCCATAGTAGGAGTTGACTCCGATAACTCTGACAGAAGCTAAAGTGTCACTAAACAAACTATGCAACTTTTCCCTTCAAAATCATATTGATGCGGACGTTTTTCAAGTTTCATTTATTCTGGAAAAATCTACTGACAAAGTTAGATTGCATGCCATAAAAAAACAGATTTTTTGTCCAAAAAAATTAATTATGTACAGTATGTATTCTTTTAAGAGTTGTTTTCCATACATAAATATATTCTTTTAATACAGGAGACTTTTAACTTCTGTATAATATTTATACTGTATATAATATGTACTTTTTAAAAATACTTTGAAGTAATTTCACACATATGTACAATTGTTGTTTTATTACATAGTTTAAAATTTAAATGTGTTAGAAAAAAATTTGTTTTCGTGTGTTAGAAAAAAATTTGTTTTCGTGTGTTTTGGAAGTTTTTTCCGGCCCTCTTGATAATTCGAACTCTCAATCATTCGAAGTTTTTCATTGGTCCCTTCAACTTCGAATAATCGAGAGTCGACTGTATATATATTTTAGTACCAAGATTTTTCACTTTCCTTTCTTTAATTAAAAAAAGACTTTTCAATTCAAATTTAAGGCAATTATGTTTTAAATTCAGTCAAATTTTTCAAAAATAAAATTACAAAGTAATAAGCAAAGAAAATGGCATTATAGAAAAGAATATAAGATAACCACTCTCTCTCTCGTATGCTATTGATTCATTTTATTCAACTAAAAAAAGATTTGAATGAAAAGCCGGATATATGTGATAAAAGTTTAATCAATTTCTTAAGATTAAAAAGCATTTTACTATATGAAATTATTATTTGCTTAAGCCAAAATTTTTTTACTCTACAATGATTAGTTTAAACTTTTTAAAATAATAAACGGTTAATATTAATGATTAAGGTCATGTTATTAGTTTTAAAATAAATCTTGGTATTAAAAATTGCTAATGCTTAAGATCATCACAACAAAATAAAGACAAATTATGCTAGGAAAAACATAACAAATTAAATAAAATACATGATTTCAATTAAGCATGTAGAATTCAATAGCAAGCGCGAGTCTGTATGTGTAGGAAAATGTAAAATATTTATATTTACATTAGCTAAAAAAGCAAATTAAATAAACTTATTTTTTGATATACTTAGGTAAAAACGAACAATAAAATGAATAACATGTTCTCAAATTTACAAATTAAAATTTTATTTTTGACACTTAAAATCTTTTCTATGTTTAAATCTTTCTTAGAAATTTATGTTCAAAGTGATTTCTTTCAAAGCTTTCTCAAGGTGAAAGTATTGATTCTAAATCTTACAGAAGATTTCTACTTTTCAAACACAAAAATAGTTCTTTTTTTAAATTTTCGAATGCTTATATAACCGACAAATCTATGTAAAGTTCATGTATGTCAAATTCCTAAGGCTGTACATCAATATTTAACAAATCATTGTAGTTTCTTATAAGTGACAATGTACATAGTCCAAAACTATAAGATTTACACAATAAATTCTTATTAAAACATTCATTATATTCTGTTATATTCGCGGCATTACAAAAATATTCTGGAGAAATTGCATGGTTTTCAGACAAAAGTATTTTACAATAAATTATAAGAATATTTAATTTCCTAATTTTCGGTTGTTATGAGTTTAGTTGTAGTTAGTTCTGAAGAGATAGGAATATGTACATTTTCCTTAAATATGATTTGTGTCGTATTTATTTAGAAAATTCATTAACAGCGTATAAACTCATAATATATACAATATTTAAAAATTTAAAAAATTATTTCTGTAAAAGTGGTATGGAATAAATGGCTTTTTCAAAGTACTCTAAGATAAGTAAAAAATTATTGATATGCGTAATTAAAAATTTACGCGATTTCTTAAAAAAAAAACATTTTAAGGCGAATTTAATATCAAATAAGAGAATCAATAGTTTTTAGGTAGATGTTTACAGTTGAATAAACAAATGTGGATAAAAAAGATTTAATTTACTTCGAAGTATTATCTTTAATATGTGGGGTATCTCAAAAGGTCTGAGGATGTTTTGAAATAAGAAGGCTAGAAACAGAAAAAGGTATACGTATATTCTTTTAAACGATTATAGGAGTTTTTTGCAGTTATTAAAGTAGCATAATTTAAAGAATTTCTTGATGATATTTTTCTTTTTGTTTCATATTTTCTCGATGACTGATCACGCGATTCGTAACTGAAAAAACTCAAATCGATCCACGTGTTCCAGTCCCAATTTCACTAAAACTTTGTCCTGCAAAACAATCGGCATAATAGACATTTTTTATTACAATTGTTATATATATATATAGTATAATAAAATAAAATAATAAGTGAGAAAGTTTTACTACCTACAACGCCAAAAAAGAAAGAAATTGTATTCCAAGAAACATAACAATTTAAGATACCAAAAGAATATTTGGACGAAAATAGAGATCTATTACGATTTCTAAAGCTATCACTGAATTAGGCCAGTGAAATTAGGGTTAAGCAATGCTTTATGGTACCACCTTCCCCGTACAACAGAAATTTCGACATAATGGAAAAACAGAGCCATGTTGAAAAGTTAGGCCTAGATCTATCACACGAGAATGAAACATCAGGCAGTAAAGTAAAATGAAATTTGGAATAGAGAATAATAGGATTTATCTCATAGAAATGAATATTAAAAATGTAATTTTACAGAAAAAAAAAACTGGGATAAAAACTTATATGAATAATACTAAACTAAAAAAGGATATATATATATATATATATATATATATATATATATTTGAAGTAATGATTGAAACGGGAATAATCCGCCAAAATATGGGGCTCTGTATAGGATAGTGAAATCCTTCAGGAGGAGCATAATTTATTTAGAAAAAAAGGGGCTCCTCTCAGAAAGGGACTTTCGGTTTTGCTTTCTTTTCCTTTATTTGTTTACTTATTGTCGATGATTGAGACTACCGTGTGTTATCGGACAAGGACAATAAGGTAATGTGCTATTCATCTGCTGAGCAGTGGAAATCTTTACGATTCAAAAATTAAGAAATAAAGATGAAATTTTATATCTCTCTTGTCAGAAAACAAAATTGATCGATATTTATGGGTTTGACAGACCACGTGATATTCAGTAAGGAGTTAAGAAATAAATTAATGAGTAAATTTTAGAACCAAACAAACCCTTTGTATGAGACTATTTCTCTCCATTAAAATATCTACTGACCGTCCTGAAAAGGTTGACATTCGAACACGTTTCAATACGTACGTGTCAGTAGTGAGTTTATGTTCCATTCTTTAAATTTAGGCAAAATCAGTTTTAAATGGAATTGAACATCAAAGCATTCACCCAGCAAAGTGAGGAGTCAGGTATATTCTCAAGTGTTATCCTCGTCACTGACTAGACCAAATTGATTCATACTGGACAATATCTCTACAGGAAAACGATGCGAGGTTTGTGGGAGTGTACGTTAAGCCACTGATACATAACTAAAACAAATAGCGTACTAGAACGTACGCCACATAATCATGTGACATGCATGCCTACTACTTTGCATGAAGAAAATCTTTCGATTCCTGCCTAGATCGAACCCCCAACCATAGGCTTACGAAGCGGGCACGCTATTTCTAAGCCACCGGAGCCGACCATTCACTTATATAGATTCCTAAGTAATTTTATTCAATGGCGTAAGAATCAACACCTCCAAAAAGAAATACATCATGTGAAAATAAATATAATTTTTCCAGTTCAAAATAAACCGAAACCGTTATCTAAATTAAACTAATTCCTTAAAAATAAAAATAATTATTTATTTTGTTTGGAATAAATGTTCACTCTTGATTTTTGAGTGGGAAAGGAAAAAAATGGGAAAAGGCACTCTACCGTGAAAGAAGAAAAAGTTTGTTTTTTTTTTTATCTGTGACCCATAATGATGAATGCTTTTGGTATAACATCACAAAACAAAATGAGTACTCTTAATTTTGTTTTGCTGTTGCATCTCAAAAATTCAAAAAGGAAAATTTCATCGACTTACGAAACACAAAACAAGGTAACCGATAGTATATTGATTGTAGAATTAAATATCTTTAAAGTTGTAAGATGATTATTTCACTTGAATAACGTTAATCTTTCAATCGCATTCTGTTTTATACCCTTAAGCGGTTTGCCCGTACAACGTATGGGCTACAGAAAGTTGACCGCAACTGGTTTGCCCGTACCCTGTACGAGCACTCTGATATTTTCTTTTTTCTTTCTGATTTGCGCTTGTTTTTAATTCTTATGGTGAATGATTTAGTGCTAGTATTTTGAAAAGATGAAGCAGTTTGTCTTTGGCACAAAAATAATTTTCGCGTCCGGCATTTTTTTTTTTTTTTTTTGTGTGTTGAATGCAAGCATTAAGTATGGTGTTTGGTTATAAACAATAAAAAAAATTGTCTTTTTTTAAAAAGACTTTTGGGTAAAAAAAAATGACCGCTTAAGGGATTAAGCATCTTTTAAGTAAGGTAAAAGTTGATAGTATAATTTCACATTATACCTATAAAACTTCTCAATTCTATAAAGATATCAAGATGGATGAGAATGTCTTTAAAGTGCTATTTCTTTTAAATATTTATTTTGACGCAAAAGCAGGTATGATACTTTTATTTAATCAAGGATACGTGATTAATTATTTACATTCAGTTAATTATTTCCAAATATCAATATTAACAATCTGTTTTGAGAATCATTTTGCTCAAAATACCCATATTTAGCTTTAGAAAGGGTTCTTTTCTTTCATCATTTCTTTTTAACTAGGAATTATTTTTAGAGTTAAAAATATTTTTCATCAGAATTATTTACATGCCCACTGAAAATTCAAGCTTAATATTAGCTTGTAATAAGTATATTAAGAACCTCTGAACCAGAAATAAAGAGATTTTTATACCCAAGTAAAATTTTAAAAGTTTAACAAGATAATATAAATTACACATTTATCTATGTTGCGTGCTTACACATTAAAATGTCATTAATATTTATCCAAAATATTCAATTTTTTGCTTCACTGGTCCTATAGATTATAAAATATAGGCTGAATCACGATTAAAAATAATATTTTTGTATTAATGCTGAAATAGCATTAAAGATTAAAATACAGATACAAATCTCACACGCACGTTTAAGTAACAAGCATGCAATATGAGAACAATCTTACTTAAAAGGATGGAATATAATTAGGTTATGAAACTATTTCCAACAGAAATAAATGGAATTTTCTTGGTTTTACAAGATCTTATATCATTAAACGCTCTACTTTTCCGCGTTCTTTATTTTTGTTTAAGAAACTTCAAAATATTGATATATTAAATATGTCATTTCATGCTTTCTTTGCAAGATTATTTAGAGCAATTTTTTTAGATTGTATCACTTTATACTGTTAATAAAAACAGTAATAATTTCTCTTAATATTTTTAATCTTTCATTGCATATTATTTAATTAGGTATTCGTGCTATTTTCGTAACTTTCTTATGCTGTTACAAAATTATAAATGAATTAAAATAGTATAAATTAATTGAAAATTTGATTTCTTTCCTAGTGTTTTAAAATTGTAAATTTATTTTTTATTTATTATAATTATGAAAATCGTGTACGAGGGTTGGAACTTTAATAGTGGCAGCAATTTATTTACATGGAACACAGAAATGATTCATGCCACCATGTTTTACAGAGCTTCAATATAGTCGTCAGCATTGTGTATAACCAGTTTCCAACGACGATGTAGTCGGAGAACACCTGTAGCAGCGCCTGTTCTGTTGATAGTTAGAATAGATCGGTCTACTGCCGCAAGAATATCTGGAACAGTTTTAAAGCGAATGCCATGAAGTTGTTCCATTTTAGGAATTGTCACAAGGGCGTAGATCTGGGAGTCGATCACTGTCCATTAGTGCAGCAACAGCATGCATTTCTGCTTTGCTGACACTAGGGCGACCTGGCCGATGCATGTCTACCATATTTTTGCGTCCTTCATTGAAGGCTTTTACCCATCTTGCTACAGTTCTGAAAGGCAATGCAGATTCCCCGAAATCCTCTTGAAGCCCTAGATGACATTGTCGTGCTGTAGGACCTCGGGCACATTAAATTTTTATCAAACTTCGTTGTTCTTGTTTTGAAAGTCTCCTTACAACACTTACTTTAGACCGCAAGCTAATACAAGGATCAGTTCTTCGAGTCACTTCAAATGCGCGTGACGTAGGAAGAACGAGTCTTTTTGCTGATAGGTAAGGTAGGTATGTAGCTCACATGTGGTATACACGACATTCTTTGGTTTTGTTTGTAGCGTTTTTACAGCTGTGTTGCCACTATTAAAGCTCCAACCCTCGTAATTATGAGAATTATCATCACACGTATATTACATCATCTTTCTCACACACACATACTATTGTTTTGAGAATAGAATTTTTTTTTTTCATTTAAACATCTTGCAAGAGTCCATACAAATAGTTCAACAAGAATGATTGTTTCTTAAGCGTTTTCTAGTAGTTGCTTATTTCTGTTGCTTTTTTTGGACTCCAAGAGATAGTTTCTGAATTTCTTTAAGGCTTCTACAATGGCTAAAACTTTAAAAGCTCATAACTTGATAATTTTTACTGCTGAAAAATTGCCTTTGTGCTCATAAAATGGATTGGATGTAGCTACCCACCTTCCCATTTTTGCAGTAAAACGCCACCAAAATCCTGGCTGTTTGCATCCGAGTGTAACTCCAATGGCAGTTCCTGTTTAAAGATATGAAGAACAGGACTGGTAGACATGAGTTCTTTTAATTTTTTAAATGCTTCCTTTTGATTATGTCTGAAATGAAATTCAGACGAGTAAAGTAGAAGGTCTCTCAGTTGCTTAGAAATTTTTGAATAATTTTCAATAAACTTTCTGAAGTATATCGTAAGACCCAGAAAACTGAATTTTCTTAAAGTTTTTAGGCTCAGGGAAAGTGAGAACTGCCATGGTTTTTAAAGAAGGACAAATCCTACCATATTCAATAATACATCCGAGAAATTTGATTTTCCCTTTTCAGAAACTTAGGAGTGTCCTTTTACCTGCGGGTAATTGTGGAAGTAGGAGTGGGGATTTGAAAACGTAGCTCAACTGAAACATCGCCTGCCTCGAGTACGAAATTAAAAATACTAGACTACCAGAGCCACAATAATCGTTATTATTGATTTAAAATTTTTCTTCTTTTTATGAGCTTCACTTGTATGTAACGGAATCTTTGAACTCCATTTTTACTTACTTTAAGAGATCAGATTAATTCTAAATTTTGTACTCACTTGTACAGGACCGATGACAATACAATAATTTAATAATTTTGTTCCATTGTCCTGATCAGGATTATCAGGATTAACGGTTTCCTATTTTCAGATCCCATTCCGCCTCTGGCGACTGATTTCAGATCCGTTTTCCAGATTTGGCAACCATTCTAGATTTGACGCTAAAAACTTAAGTTACAACTTAGTTCGATTAACTATTAAAAGGGTGTTTTTTAGTTTTCTTAAACTATAATTCAGTGCTTTTCAAACTTTTAGTATTAGCGACCCAATTTTTAATCATAATTTTCATCGCACCCCTCTCCATAGAGTAACAATGTATTGAATTCAATAATAATGTACTTTGACACTAAAGCTATAATACGACTTTAATTATAAACCGTACAAATTATCAAGATAAGTATTCAGTTTTGTATGTAATATTATACATGATAAGCCTATGGAGTCACTGGTAGTCATTTAACTTTTTCTTAGCTTATTAGTACTGTCAATTTAATAATCAAATACATTGTGCAGTACTGATACATTATAAGTTTATTGTATCGGTGTAAATGCGTATTTTATTTTTTATTACAACAGAAAGTATTTTGTTTTGCTTCCTTAATAATTTTGAAAAATAATTTCTTGTTTTCGACTTTCTGATAGGCTTGCACCAACCACTAGATTTATCACGACTCCTAGAGGGGTGAGCCCACAGTTCAGAAACGCTGCTATAATTTATTTAAATTTTCGCCACTTACACTGGAATACTTGGATTGTTTCATTTTTGTCCCTTTCCTTCATTAATAAGGAGTGACTAATAATTCACAATAAAAAGGACCTTATAATGAAAAAATTCAAACTCCAGGTTATTTATTAATTGGAATTTAAAATTTTAATGGGTCAGTAGAATATTAAATGTTTAGGGGATATTATTAAACATAATTGTCAAGCTTTTTTTAACTTTTAATAAATAGTAATTTTGACACATTTTTAAGCCTTAGTAAATACACTAGAGATATAAAGGTTCGCTGACAAATTACAAAAGGAAACTCATACGTCCCGAAGCAAATAAAAATTTACATGAAAATATGTAAAGTAATTGTCATACCTCTGAGGAATGATAAGCGCATTTTAAATCGAAGTAAAAAATGACGAGAAAGGGACAAATGACACACATTTTTAAAAAATATTTGATTTAAAGTTATGCATATAAAGATGATAGACCTTCCAAAAGTTATCACAAAGATCCTTCAATGTTTTATTCAAATGCACTGTCACTTGCAGAACGGCGTCTTCGCATTTATTGGTGCACAATCTGTAAAGTTCTTAGTGCTTTTAGTTGCTATTACTATTCTTCCTACTAAGTTATATATATATTATGTAGGAGCAACAATGAGCTCATCAACATAAAAAAAAATTAAAAGTCAAAATGTTAGAGCTCTCACCAATTTTGTGTTCTATTTTTAAAAATGGGCTCGTTTAAATTTTACTTGTTTCCATACATCTGACTTTTTAAAAATTTTAATGGAGAAATTTTGAATATTCCTTGGAACATTTTTGGCCCTTAATTTTATTTCTTAAGTTTTCTCTCGAATCAAGTATCTTCTTCAAAGATTTAACTACATATATAATGACTTCAACATCTAATATTTTCCTTGTGTGTGTGTGTGTGAAAATGTTCTGTTTGAATTTCTTCACCTGACAAATAAATTAATATGATCTTCTGTAAAATGATCCCAGATTTTTTTTTTTTCTTTCTAGGAATTTGCTAACCTACGTTGCTTTTTTACTATATTTTCTTATTGTTCATGCCCTACTAATTTAATTTTTTTTAGAAATAATCTATTATTTGAAAAATAAGTAAATCAGTTTTCATATTTTAACTAAGTTTGAACTCAAAATTAATTTCCAACTCAATATTTCTTTCAAATAATTTTTTAAAGAAAACTTTTAAGTTGGAAGAAATTTATTTTAATGTATTCAACTTTAACAATCATTCAAAGCTAAAATATAATAAATTAATTGAAAATATTTATGCCTACTTTCCTCGATATTGATCATTATCTCGATAGCTTAGAAACAGGATATTTTTATATTTTGAAAAGAGAAAAATATAGTGATTTTATCTTCATGGGGAAGAAATCTGCCCTTTATGGATTTAAGTCTATAACAGGATACTACATTGTTTTATACAATTTGAATCCAAATAAAGAACACTTATATATACATAAATATGGGGACAAATTGATTAAACCATAACTTTCACAAATATCACATGTGTGTGATTCATAATAAGATACAAAAGAAATTTAATAAAATATTAAAGAATCTAAAAATTTATTTTACCAAACTATATTATTTCAATTATTTTTTCTATTCAAATGCATTTTTGAGGATAGAATTTGTAACCAATCGGTTAAACTTGAGCTCAAGTTATTAGATTAGAATAAAAACCTGATTAAAAATTGTTATCGACAATAGTGATATTTCAGAATATTTGCTCATCATTGCGTTATTATTATTACTTTATTGTATAATACTTATAATATTGTATAATCATGGAATCAAATGTTCGGAGTTTCTTTTCTGAAGTCGAATTCACACTAATATTCTTTACAAAACTGTGGCGATTTTGTTTACTAAATTTTCCCATTAATTGTTATCAGCTTACGTGACACAAAAATCCTATATATCTGTAGGAAAAAATATTTAAAAATTAACATAAATATATAGATAGATTTACGAAGATATAAATACATATTATAAAAAAAATTTTACCAAAAATAAACACACATGAAAAGTTATATTTCTTAAAACTGGCTACAATATTTGATTTTTTTCTAATATTAATGAGAATTTAAAATATTCTGGACTTTCACAAAAATGCCAAGCAATGAAGCAACTGTTCCGTTAAATTAGGTTACTTCAATGCCAAACAAAGGTTTTATGTTGATACAATGGTTACGCCAATTCACTTGCATATACACTTGTATAGGCTTAGCTCCGAAATATGCTAAGGAAACGCAAGCTAAAAATAAATGGATTGAAGGCAGAAAAACAAATGTGACAAATTCGAATTTTTTTAATTAAATGACGTGATTCTATTATAATGGTGATTAAATTTAATACATTACTAGCTAGAGCTAGATAGTAATGCATTAACCCTCTCACTGAGCAGTTGTTTTATCAAAGGAGGTTCAACAACACACACACACACAAAAACTGCGTATTTTTTTATTACGTATTTCAAATCTACATATTAAATGTAAATGTAAATTTTGCAGAGTGCCTGTTTCGTACATATTAATCTACATTTTAAAGTTAAAATATACAGATTTTTTTTGTAAAACAGTTTTTAATTTAAAATAAAGAATTAGATCATAAAAGTGTATGAGTACATAAAAATATAAAGAAAACATAAACAACAGCATAGATTGCATTGTAAAAATAGTCGGAAAAATGCATATCCGCGGAAATCGAGGGTTGCACAAATTTTGCTACATCTACGTTGCCGTGGAAATCATGGGATGTGCTATCGAGAGGGTTAATTTTATTGCTATTCAAATAATGCTGCAATAAACGCTTACAATCTCATTGTTTAATTAGCCACAAAGCAAATAATTTGATAAAAGCTGAACAAATTCTGTGATCTACGTTCATGTTTTAGGAAATGTTTCCAAACTTACCGGAATGTTTCCTTTATATTTAACTTTTTTTAAACAAAATTCTAAGATTTTCTGTGCTTTTATGGAGTCAGCATGTACTAATTTTCAATTGGTGACTTCTTTTTCTATTTTGAATGAATTCCATTTACTACAAAACATCTTAGTGGAACAATATATAATAATTTGTTTCAATGTGAATTGATACGAAATTTTAAAAACCTTGAAGTTTTTTAGAAAATGGAATTTATTTATTGTGGCTCTGTTTCTCTGTCGAAATTTCAGGGAGTTTTATTTACAGAGTTTTTATGTGTGAACTCTGAAAAATAAATGCTAGTTTTTAAGTTTTTAAGATATTTACTAAGATCATTATTCAATAGAATAAGTATTTTATCCGCATATCTCTCAGCTTCAATAAAAAACTTCTTCAGAAGAATTGTAAGTCTATGCAAAATTGACAGCATTTAACTTAAATTATTGAATAATTGAAACTAACGTATAAATTTCAAAATTATCCAAAAACATTGCATAATACACATTTCAAATAACACTTATTTCTAAACAAAATTATGCTATGAATATATAGAATCGAAAGCATACATCGATGATGCGAGTAACAGACATTTCGCATGAGATAAATTATATGCTTTAAATGCGCTGGCGAAGAAATGCTTAAGCAGAAAAGTAAAAAAAATGATATTAATAATAATTGTATTTTCTTATGTTTAACACAGAAAATGCCATATTTATCTCCTAAAAAACTACTCGATTTTCTTTCTTTCAAATGTCATTTAAATACACTCTGTCACTAAAAAACATATACGCATCAGAAGAAATTGACAAGGAATGTTAGTCTGGTAAGAGATATGCAAAATTATTAAAATTTCGACGCCAATGAGACTAGGGTCAGCGCGCTATGCGCATATGAGATGCGCAGCTGGGAGAGTTTAAAAGCATGATTGCTCGTGCCACAGGATTATTCAAACAAATCTGTCGACTTGGATGGATGGTATTGTGACTAGAGATGCCTACTTCGAAACATAACTGGCAAAAGTATGAACAATTGTCAAACTTTGAGAGGGGGCATTATAGTAGGGCTTCAGAGAAGCAGATTGGTTGAACAGGCATATCAGCTGCCACCTCGGTTGGAGCGATATGGTAGTTGTTCGGTGTGGCAAAATGATCATGGAAAAAATTATCTAACTCATGTGAGGTTCAGGGTGTCTTAGCACACAAAAACGTGCGATGATAGCGCAGTCATAAGAGTGACCACGTTCTCACCAACAACGTTATTAGAATTGATTAGATGCAATTTACCAACTTCCAGGCATCCGGTGGTATCAAGAGAAAAATTCGGAGACAAGACTGATGACTACCAATAAAAAGAAGCCGATGACTAACATTGACCCACATCACAGGCAGTGTTCGATTGGAATTTTTCCGACTCTGGCAAGCTTGAGAGTGACTGATTGAGGCGTGTGATCTTCAACGATGAATCCCGATGACAGCGCGTACGCTTGTGGAGGCGGCTAGGCCACTTCTCCTCTCCGATATTTGTTGTTGAGAGGCATACGGGGATACAAAGTGTGACATTAGAGATTGTTGGGACATTCGATTATCTCTAGTTATCATTCAAAACACTTTGAAGGTACGCAGTTACGTGGTGAGATTTTAACATCAGTTGTACTGTCTATGGTATCATGTCATCCAGGTGCCATTTATCGGCAAGACAACGCTCATCCACATACTTCGTTACTCTTTTAGAAAATTCTTCAAGGATGTGACGTACTTCCATGACCTTCAGGTCACTTGACCTCTGGCCAATAAAGCCTGTTTGAAACGTGCTTGGAAGGCAACTGCAGCCGTCCCAGAAAACTCGTGAAACAACTGCCCAGTTGCAAAGATTATGGCATGATCTTCTACAGGAGGTCATATATGACTCATTGTTCGATGCCATGCCGTGTTTTGGCTTGGACCAGAGGTGGATTTACTACCTACTGATTTGCAACATTTTTAAGCTGCGTCTTATTAATAAAACAACCTGTTCTTCTGAATTTGTAATCATTTGCTTATCTCTTCTACATACAATTCAAATTTCGTAGAAAAAAAGCTTGTTTTTTTCTGCATGCATAGATTTTTTGAGTGTACAGAGTGTATTTCCATTAGGGTGGATCAAAATTTTTTTATTCCGAACTTTAAAACCAAATTATATATGCGAAAAGGAGCTCACTGGTATTTAGCTAGAGAGAAAAACAAAATAAAAAAAATTTTACGTTAAATACTGCCATAAGGGAATGAAGTCAAGGTATTAGAGCTTTATTTATGGTAAAAAGAAAGTAATTTCTGTCAAAGTAAAACAGCATTTAGTATTTTCAGCTTTTTATTGCGATGAGATAACAAGAAAAAAATTGAGTACTTTTAATGGCTTCTTTGGTATTATTTTTAAAAAAATCTACTGTCGAAATTACAGTGCACGATTAAGTGGAAGACGGAAGAAAGCTTGAAGCGAGCTGATTCGACGGTGCGTTTGAGAAAGCTGGGGTTGTGTGAAAGGTTGTAATGTACATTGTCCTATTCATCACTCTTGAATATTTATATTGTAAACCAGTATTTTTTGTCTAAAGTAATCTAATTAAAATTAAATGTGTTTCCTTTTTTTCGAAAATTCAACCCCTATATAAAAATATTAAATTTTGAAAAATATTTTTTTAAATTATATTTTTTTCTTTTTCGACATATTATAGAATATCTTTTCTGCATACGTAGGTTCCGACTAATAAGAATTTTTTTTCTCCATACAATCGCGATTTACCCTAGTGTATATTTGTGATCATATCAAAGTAAAAAAAAATATTCCTGTATGTTTCGAGTACACTGAGGTTATACAAACTGTTAAACGAGTGCAAATACAGGAAATAGAGCATAATAAAACTTTTACTTTTTTTCATTCAAACACATGTAAATTTATCCTTAATTCCATGGTGACGGCATAGAAAACACCAAAAGATTATACAGACCCTTTTTTTTTCTTTCATAATAAAAACACATAATGAACAATTACATTTTGTAATGGCAAGAGATTATAATGTCCTTAAAACGGTAATATCTTTCGTCCGAGTCCGATTAAAAAAAATAATAAAAGCTTAGCTAGAGGATTAAAAACAACTTAATTAGTTCCCTGGAATGTCAACAATGGGACCGGGTGCCCCACCACACAAGGCTGCTTCTTCGAAGTTGTCATCTTGTCGTCAGTTTCCATTGTAACGACATTCTGGGGAATATGATGACGACATTCTGCAACAGTCTCCTTGTCCCTTTCACCCTCTGTTGCATACAGTTCGCTTTCGGGTCCTTTGTTTCGTGCTTCAGCCTTGGTTTCTATTCATCTGGTTCACGTGCCATGAAACTATACAACGTCTTGGACGCAGACGAATCTGCAGGTGAAGGATTCTTTGTGGTAGGGCGGATATGGAAACGCGTGCCAAAGCTGTGGTGTTCTTTATTATAGTTTTTCTTTCACCCAACAGAGATGGGTGACCGCCGAAAGTGAAAATGGGCTTCGTGACCTTACATCTAAAGATTCTATTAGGGTGGCAGTGTTGGTTTTTAATTGGATTCTTCACTCAGCTGACGCAAAGAACAATGGGAAATTTCTTTGTTCATCGAGTTTCCATCACCAGAGCTACTTGTTAGTTTCAAGTTCTGTCTAATTTTAGAAACTTGATGTTCTGAAGATAATAACAAGATCAGGGACTTGATTGAGTTTTCTTAACGCGTACAATAGAATCAGATCTTCGATAACCTTTAAAAGAAACACATGGTTGTTATTTTATTTTTCAAGTGAAATGTAAACGTTAGAAACTTAATAAACAGATGTGATGTCGAAGTTCTGCAAAATTTTCTTATGATAAATACGAATCTACACTCTATGAAACTGTATTTAAATTGCTCGAAGACAGAGATAATAGTGTGGACGAGATTAAACGAACGTATTACTTATTCTCAGACATTTATTCTAAAATAAACAATCGTTAATCAATGGGAATCGTGTATTCATTTCGTTTATTTTCTTTTTCCTGGAGATGAAACAAAGAATATTGGATAACTAAGCACTTATGTCTGAAATAGCCCTCAAGAAGATTACATAACCTTTACTTTTTGAAAAAATATTCATGTTTATTTTAATTATATATGTGAATATTTAATTTATGATTCATCCATACTTATAATTGTAATACTTTGTAATTAATGTCATATATATATATATATATATATTCCTTATTTAAAATTCACGAATATCAAATTTAAATTAGTATTTTAATTATTAAATAATAAAAACACATTACAGAAAAAAAGCTAGAGTGACAACCAAAAAAATATTACTAAGCACAATTGAAGAAAAAAATTAAATAATCCACCAAAAAAAACACAAATTGAGAATGTAACTCATAAAAAACACAGTGGCTGCGGTAGTCAAGTGGTCAAGGCATCGGATCATGGCTAGCATGTCATGAAATCGATCCCAGTACCACTGAAGACCCGCCGTGTAGGGGTGCGATGCACGTTAAATCTGTCGAGAGCTCAAACTTCCACCCGTTGGTGTGGTGTAGTAGTTAGGAGAGGGAGGTGCCAACTCAGGTGTCGTCCGCGTCACTTGACCATGGTTCAAAATTACGCGGTCCGTCGCCAAAAGCCCTCATGTAGCTGAACAGTGCAACGTTAATAGTCACTCACTCACTCAAAAAACCAGAAAACCTGTTAAAAATTTAATAAAACTTATATAATGAGAAATTATCAGTAGAACTATATGTCTGATAATTTTATTCTCAAATAAACAAATGTTTCTTAAACGCCTCAAAGTGGTACTAACAAATGAATGCTGCTTAAAATTATGCCACAGTCAATCATATTATTGTTAGCAATATTATTATCAGATAATTCATAAAAAAATTATTCCTGGTATTGATTTAAAAGCTTAGAAATGTCAAAAACGTTACGTAGATAAAATAGTGATAAATTCTACAAATGGACATAATTTTTCGTTTCCATAAAACAAATAACAAGTTTTCGCCTTCTCAAGAATTTCAATATTATTTTAGGTACACACTTTCTCTCTCTCTCTCTCTCTGTATATATATATATCATATACCTTGAATTCATATACTAGTGAGTAATTGACTAATTGTATATTTTCTTAGATAAATATAAATTATAACTGGTATATTTCTGCTACTGTCAAATTAGAGTTTATCCAAGATATTCTTAATATTTAATTGCTTGTCTTAGAAAAATGACCATATCAGTTAATCGGGTATTAAATATCGTAATTATAAAACTAGAATAGAACACAAAAAATAAACTAATATTTTAAAGAGTAATAATTAAACCACCTTCAAATTTGCATTCTTGAAAATTTATTAAAAGAAAGATTTCAAACAAAAATGGTAATAAAGCAGTTTTAATAAATTTAGCTGTAATTAAATCAATTGAAATTGCTTCTTCAAGTGACGAAAGCGATTTTGAACTAATTCACCATAGGAAGATGAGCGCTTTGATTACCATGAGTACCAATGAATTATGAATATGTATTTTAAAAACTTCTCCATGTATACAATGAGAACCTAAATGTTTTTAAAATGTTTCCGTGTGTAATTTAATTATTTATTTTGTTATGAAAGTACTTTCTCATAAATTTCGTAAATAATTGGCGTATTTTCTAAGTGCGACTTTTTTCATGCGGTTCCTCTCCACCGCATAAAAAAATTTTCCATGGTATTTTGACTAAGTTGTTTATTATATGTAAGATTTCATGAAATTTTTGAATATTTTTTATACGTTTATTTTTATGCGGTCCCTAACTACCGCACAAAAACAGGTTTTACTGTATATTGTCAATTTATACAATCACTTAAACTCTGCAGAGCGAATCATTTTCCTTTATTACTGGAACGATCGCCCATCCGGTATAGTGGTTAGCGACGCTGACTGCTGTGCCGGAGAAGGCATAGATGTTTGTAAATGTATAGTGCCTTTGCGGCATGGGGGTACTCTAAATAGCCGTCGAGCCGCAAGTCCTCTCGTGAGGTTGGTGGAAGGGGAAGAGAGGTGGGAGGCCTCTGACCACTCCCAGGGTGTTCTCCCTCAAAATTGGGGTGGAACCGAGCCAAATTGTACTGTTACCTGCATGGTGCTCAAAGCTACGGCTAATGACAGGCGTATAATCTAGACCGATGCCATGATGAATTTCGTGGGCCTCGATCTGACTACGTCAGACAGGTGGCATAAGTAACAACAACAACAACAGGAATTGTAAAGCATACTTACACTTATATGTGAGCGTGGGAATACAATTTTCCTGCATCAAGAATAATTTTGGAAGCAAAAAATGTATGATTATACCTCTATTTTGATATTTGATTTCTGATGATGATCGTGAGAGAGAACGCATTTCATACGTTTTAAAACCTTATGAAAACTGTACTTTTTATTTTCTTAGTTATTGACCATTTAATTATACTAACTTTGTTGCTCAAAAGATTGCTTTTTACTGTCTAAATTAATTCCTGTCATTGAATCTTTCCATCGCATTTGATAAATATTTTACCATTGCTTCATTAAAACACTGAAATCGCCGAATGTTTATTAACGTAAATAACTCGAGGGCTATTGGCGATGAATCTCGCAATTTTGGTCAATTGTCAAGTGACGAGCTTGTATCTCCTCTCTGAATTTCGGCACCATGCCAATAGGAGGAAGTTTATTGAACGAATATCAGACCCACTACACGGTGAGTCTTCAGTGATATCAGGGCTCGAACTCATAACTGGCCGGCCCCGAGGCAATGACCATAGCCACTAGCCCACTAGCTATTAAAATTTGGAACCTATCTTGGTCGCAGTGGAGCGATTCCAAAGTTAACGGATCATTCGTTTAAAGAGTGCGCCAAAAGGCACATAGTGCGTTTACTTATTTAAAAATAGACACAAGATGCCCTTTAAATAATGTAATTGTTAATAAATATCTCGTTTAATTGCTTCTTTTATTAAAAAAATTATAATTAAATAATGAAGTAAAATTTAAATTTACATACATTTATATATGCAACTAAACTTTGGAGAAAATTCTTCAAAATCTTTGCCAGTTTATTGTTCGAAGAGCTTATACGTAATTACCTTAAATTTTTGTGTTTTATTTATAATTTTTATATTCCTTTTGGATGAAAATAGTATTAATAAAACTTTTTTTATGTATAAATCCAACTTGCAGCTAGTTACTCATTGCAAAAATCTATTGCAAGAATTGGTAGTAAGAAGAAATCCGCAGTAAAGAATTTTGGATGTTATATATGAGTGATCTTCAAACTTTTTCAACTCACGGAACCCCCAGAATTTGAAGGTGTTTCCGTGAAACCCCTAGAACTAGAAAGTTTTTCTCAAAATAATGTTTAAAGTAGATCAACATGTGTGTTACAGGTACTTTATGTAAAGGCAATTAAAAGAAATATTGCATTTTTTTAATAAAAAATTCTAATCTAGTTTTTTAATACAATTTATTCATTAATAATATCAATTTATGATCCACGTGTCATCTACTCGTGCATTATATTTTGTAACTTGGATATATACTTGCTTTTTTCAGACAAATTGTTTATGTCTATTGAAATAATCTGCAGTCGCATTTGCTATTCTGCATTTTGATATGTTTTTATATTTTGTTTTTGTAGACACTCACGTTGAGAAATATATTTCACTTAAACACAATGTTCTGTGAATGGCATTAAAATATTTATAGCTGTGTGAGAAATACTGTGTATTTTTCATGAACTTGCAACATAAAATTTAGGACATGTCTTAAATTTAGATTTCAACATCGAATCTGTTGATAAGTTGTTTTCTCTCCTTCATTATAAGTGTTTTTTTCCCACAATTGCAAAATAATGCATTTTCCATTAGAAAATTATTTAGTTATGCAAGACACTGTGTTAATTAACGAGTATAAAATTATCTTGCGAAACCCAAGATAGTAAACAATAGAATATTCTCAATCTAGTAGGAAGCATCTATATAAAGATAAAACCCTTTTGATATTCTTTTATTATATTATAACCAAAGTTTAAAAAGTGTTGAAAAATAATTCAGTTTTAATTAATAGGAGGAGTTTTAGATACTTATAATCATACAAACTTCAAAGAAATAATAATTTTGCATATATATTTATAATTCTCTTTTATTGTGACTCGTGGAACCCCTGCGAATGCCTCGTGGAACTCCAGGATTCCGTGAAACACAGTTTGAAGACCCCTGTTATATATCTCAATATAATTTCTTGTTTTTTATTTGAGTAAAACGGTACAATTGAACTGATATTATATACGATTTTATACATATGATGTGTGTTTCATTTTTCTTCAAACGATAATTCTTGTTCTTTCTCTAAAAAAATTTATCTCTTTTTCAGGGTGGTGGTGGAAGACATAATCCCACAGGTATGTCTGCCAACTTATTTGTTATTTATTATTGGCATTGCCTTATCATTTCATTATAAAAATACTTCCACAGGAGTCAAAAAGAATATTAATTTTGCTACATGTATATAACGATATTATTCCAGTCGTGCATGAAATTATGATTCTGCACGAAACAGTTTTTAGTTTATGAGGAAAGATCTCATGTTATGACCTATAATTATCTTTTTTTTTAACATGTATTTATGTGAGCACTGAGGAAGGATAAAGTAATAAGTTCTTAAAAGGAAGCACCTGGAGAAAATTAATGAGATACTTCATGAAAGGCTGAAAAAATTATATTTTTCCATGCAGTAATTTGTTATGGATATGAAGCATTTTTTAAACTCAATATTTCTTATTCTCAGTTTCTAATTCAATAAAATCAAGAAAATATTGATTAAAAAATTAATTAACACAAAATGCCATAAAATTATACCACCCCCCCTTTTTTTATAGTAAAATATCTTCACAAAAATTAAGTTAGTACTTCGGGAAAATTACAAAACACCTAAATTTTTAGCAGTGATGATAGGTTTCAGAAATAATATTTTTCGCACTTCCCATTGTAGGTTTGATGTATTTTACATATTGATACATTATTTACTCCTCAATAATATTTATCCATTCGTTAATTTAACTAAGTGTATTATCAGCTATATATTCACAGATCCCGCCGTCATTTTCTTCATTCATAAATGCGAGGGACATTCCAAAATTAAAGTTTTGTCATTTTTTTAAAGAGATGTTAAACAAGGTAAAGCAATTAATCGCTTTAGAGCATAGGTTCTCAACGTGGGCGATAACGCCCCCTTGTGGGCGTTTGAGGCTTTCAGGGGGGCAGTAAAAGACCCAGAGAAAATTGAGGGGCATTGAGATGGCACAGAGGAACTTGGCAGATTAACTAAATATAGTCTAAAACAGACTAAAAAAACACGCTGATTATGTACTAACAGAAATGAACTTTAATACTGTTTACCTTATGTTTTAGAAAAAAATTAAATTAAAAGATATATTCTATTGGTAATAGATTATTTTTTAAAATTTAACTCTTGTTTTCACCATGTATTACGTACACTCTTATATCTCTAGAGTGGTAGGGGCGGTGTCGAAATATTCACTAGAAAAGGGGCGGTATCGAAATATTTACTAGAGAAGGGGCGCCAGCTCAAAAAAGGTTGGGAACCTATGCTTTAGAGAAACCTCGTCCGCTGCTTATTCAACAACGGATGCATGCGCGGAGCTCCGAAAACACTGCATAGCAACACGCCGGCTAGCTCAATATTTTTTCGAGTAAATATAGCCATGGCATATAGCCGTGTGCTAACATGGTCACCGATGGAAGTGCGTGCTATTATCCGGTATAAATTGATCAGGGATTCAAACCCAGACCCCATGTCGCAGCAGTCAGCGTCACTAACCACTATACCAGATAGACCAGGAATTTATACTTATAAAGTATGTAGGACTGGTCTGTTAATCACAAAAATTAATTAACTTATTAGTGTGATGTCTTGACTTTTAAAAAATGGAATAAATATTTTTGTACTTCTGCCGTAGAATTTCTTCAGACTATCGTCAAAAGCTTACAAGGGGAATGCACTACTAAGTAATTTCATTTTGGAACGAGACTTGGTGTAATAGTAGTACTTAATTAGGGTGTTCATCCTCAATGTTACAGTAATTATTTTACTCTATAAAAATGCAAAATAATTACATAAAATATTATTTAATATTTAATAAACCTTTCTTAAATAAATTTATTAATTTTATAAAATAATTAAATGAGTTGTAAAAAAAGCTGAGATCGCACGATTCGAGCCCTATCCGCCGCATTGAAAGCAGATGCCCTACCAAATATGCGACTGCTTCGCTGGAGGTAATTAAAACTTAATTGTATAAAAGCTAAGCATGAATTTCGAAGGCCATTTGGCGCTAATACATTGAGGGTTGAA
>BMAO01038628.1:0-22995 GCA_019973975.1 Trichonephila clavata | reverse complement strand
AAAAATCCACTTGCATCATAGATCGTGATATTAGTAGATTTCTCCCGTAATTTCCAGAAGAATCCATAGGGTCACGAACTCCACACAAATGGTCGCCAAGCCAGCAAGCAACATGGTCGCCAATAAAGATCGCCATTTCCATTGAATTGCGTTGCTTGCGAATATTACTATTTCAGCATAAAATAAACGTAACACGTAATATAAACGTATTACAAATCTAAATATAAATTATTTACACTTCTATTTTAAATATATACTACACAAATTTCGTATCAATATGTCAATTTTCGTATCATTAGGTTCATAATTTATTTTTGATCTTTTTCTAAACTTTCAATTTGGTGATTATAGGACAAAGGTTTGCAGCCTTTCTGGCGAAGAAATAACATTTTTTTAAATAGATTTATTACATGAGAATTACATAACGAAACGTTATCTTAGGATGTTGAAAAAGAGAAATTTTTAAGTTATTTTTGTTTGAATAATAGTAGAAATCTTTTTGTCTTTGTGTAAATAAATGTATTTACTTAAATAATGGGTGCCCAGGCGGTTCCTAGAGACCCCTTGGGGTCTTCGTAACTGCTAAGGGGTCCGTAGAAAATTAAATTTTACTAAGGAGTCCGTGAACAACGTTGGAGAATATGCGAAAATTTTGATATAAATTTAAATATTGTAACCCATTTTCCTTATAATTAAATTGTTTTTTACATGCTATGAAAATTAGAGTTGAAATTTAAAATTTTAGAGTTAAATATTCTAGATAGGGACATTAAGTACAAGTAATGTCAAGCGTCGTTCGAATTCGGGCCGATCGCAGTTGCAGTCTGTGGATGTCTTGTCTATGTAGATTTAAATTAGAAAGGGATATCACTACATACAACTTCTCTAAAACATGGCAGTGTAAAGGAGAGGCAGAGCTACCTAATCAACAGTTCAATTTTGTTCTATGCTTCATCCCGAGATTGGTTAAGTTAGTGCAATAATTGGTTTTTAGTTTTCAACCCAAAAAAGTATTAATTGTATTGTACGAAGATATCTATCTCATTTTGGATAAAAAAATCTCATTGTAAAAATGTTTCTTTATTTTAATGCTATAAACTCAAATTCCTTTCCTGCCTTCTCTAACATTCTTGACTGTAAAAAAACTGCTGCAGAGTCTGTCTCAGTACTCGAAGGAAATCCTCTTGCAGTGGATCCAAGGATACAGAGGTGTAACTTGTAATGGTTACCGGCTTACCTAGCAAAGAAGGGAGCTTTCATTTAACAAACAACAAGGAAAGCTGTCCTTTTTATCAGTGCAAAGCGTATTATTAAGAAAAAGATGAATGATTTCACTTCAATTCAACACACAGAGAGAAATTCCAATAAGATCTGTTGAAATATTCTTAAAAATCTTTCCACGTGGCCAAGACGTAAAGCAGTCGCCAAGTTTCATCTGGCTACTGGACACGACTGTCTCCTCAAACATCTTCATCGAATTAATGTTGCAAAGGCCCCTTTCTGCACGCTCTGTGATAGTTGGGAGGGCATGCATGCCGACCACATTCGCTACTGCCCAGCACTAAAGTACTCCTCTTTGTACGATCTTTGTTGGCAAGCTAGGGACTTATTGGGCTCATAGACTTTTCTCACCACGTTGTTGTTCCCTTCTTTGTTTGTTTTGCCTGTTTTTGTTCCTACTCTGTTGTGGTGTAGTGGTCTTTTGTAACCCTGGTCGTTGGAAATAAAAAAATATTTTAATGCAATATTTACATTTTAAATCAATATTATTTTAGATATCGCAATGTTTTATTTGGTTTTACGTGAACTTTTACCGTAAAGGACATTAAAGTTAAAATTATAAATATCTTACTATACATTGAAGGGGAGTTGTTTCACATATGTATTCAAGTTAAAAAAGGAGGGAAGGGGGTATGTGGGCACAATAACTTTGAAAAACAGTTGTTTAAAGATTAATGTGATGTAACGCGTGACCTACTACCATATCTCCCGGCCTATAAGACGCCCTGGTTTACAAGTCGCATTGTTATTTATCAGGTTAATTTACGATAAATTTTTAGATAACACACAGAAAGTTAGTTCTACATACTTATCTTAATGATAACTGAACTAACATTTTACAGGGGAAAAACGGGTCTGTTGCTACATTAAAAAATTTGCAAATATATCGGCATTTGATCATCGCATAACGCACTTGATTTCGAGAGAGAAGTAGGGTTTGTTTCTATTTATTACAATGAAATACGTTTAACGCGAAAACTCTTAAGGCGAAATAGTGGTTAATACGAAGTAATACAACCATCCCGACAAACTACTAGGCATTTTGATGCATTTTTTTTCAATTACAACTATTATTTCACTTTCTCCTTTTATATATGTACACACACACACACACACACACACACACAACACACACACACACACACACAACACACACACACACACACCACACACACACACACACACACACACACACACCACACACACACACACACACACACACCACACACACACACACACACACACACACATTTTTTGTTCAAATTTTCACTCGTTAATAAAATAATTTATTATTCATCCTTTCGTGTTCAAACACACTTTTAAACTTATGATGGCTGACACCTAAAAGTAATACAGTTTTTTCAAATATTAATTAAATTTTATTTTTTTATTTTTAAATTTATTAAGCTGCTTCTCCATGAATATATATTTATCTATAACTCATGGTGCCAGTAAGTATTTCTGAAGAAGTAGGAATTGTCTCTTAACACGAGACGAAAATCTCTTCACACGAAAATATTTCCCTTTGAAGAATGAACACAATACTGAAAACACCAGCTACACTGGGTAGTTTTAACAGGAGTTGTTAAATTAGAGAGGTCGTTTCACATGTTTCGTAGATAGGAGGCCAACTGGGCTTTGAAATACCCTCAGAATATCCTATGACACGAACCAATTTAGTTTATCTAAGCTACTTTCACCCTCCATACCTGTAAACGCCATATAAATGCATCTAATCTCTCATAAGTTGGCTTTGAAGTTCAATGATGAGTGCATCGCTGTGAGTAAAATCACTGAATTTGGTACGCATTATTTTCTATTTTGGAAGAATTTTTTTGCAAACACGATGGTAAAAATCTCAGAGAAAAGCAAACTATTATTTCGCTGCAAGCGAAGTGGGAGCTTCTTAAGGCTGTTGATCGAAGACGAAAACCAAAATCTGATTTTGGTATTGCTAACTCTATTTTATCAATAATAATTATAAAAAAGAGCGCACAATACTTAAATGTTGGAAAGGTTTTTATTCATATACTCTTAACTATGTACTCTAATAAACTTAATTTTGTTCAATATATGTTTTTATTTTTAATATCCTTTAATACGAAAAAATATTTAATTCCCCTCAGTTTCGTGTTAAATCCAGTGCTTCTCAAATTTTTCAATTTTTGCGACCCAATTTTTATTCATACTTTTAATCAGTACTCTCTCCCCCCTATACAATAAAAATGTATTGCATGCAATAATAGTGTACTTTGACGCTAAATCTACTCAACCACTTAATTATAAATCGTATAAGTTATCAAGATAAGTTTTAAATTTTGTATATGATGTTACTTAAAATATCTATTACTTAAGAGTTATTTTCAAGTAACATGATAAGTATAATGTTATTTTTGCTTTCTAATTTTGAAGCTGGAATTGATTGCAAAATTTTTGAATTAAAGAAGGCATCAAAGTTACCAAGTACACAGGTTCCTTGAGGTTTGGTTCCAGGTTTGTGCACCACCCTACTCACTTTGTCTGAACTCCATTGGCGCTTGGAGACAATAGGCTGGTGTGTCGAAACCAACTTCGACACCGTACCTAGCAAACCATCTGTCACTTTAACATTGAGGGCATGTCCTTATCACGACAGGCATACCTTACTTTTCATTGAAATAATTCGCGGCCCAAATATTCGAGGGTGACCAAACAGTACTGTTCAAAAGACCATTAGTTCTATAGATAACTGAGACTAAAATCCTCTGGGTGTTGGAGAAAGAAAAAGTGTAGCAACATCAAAACCGCCCTCAGAATCGACTCGCATCTGTTTTATCCCAGGCATGAGGGCAGAATGCACAGTCTCTTTTGGAAGATACAATACCCCATCTGGGTAGTCTGGTCAACCCGTACATCAACTTGACAAGTATTGTCGGGAAGTGTTCTACTCATGAGTCGACGTCACAACATCTATAGAGAAAGAAAACACCAAATAACTACTCGAAGATGGTCAATAGTTATTAGAAAAATTCCCGAATAAAGAAAACACAGAAAAATATCTGTGGCAACAATTAACGAAATTTATTATTCAAAAACCGGGACTTTCTCGCAGAATCTAAAGCAGAAAATAGATCGAAATATATTACTAATTTTAGTAAAGCTTGAGTCTACCTATACTGTCGTAATTGTCTTTTTAGTAATCGAAAAAGATAAAAAGGAAAAGGATACTCAAACTCTTGATTTCGAGAGTCCAAAGAAAGTTTGAGTTAAGGCTTTATGTTTGTTACAAATTCCCTAAGGCAAAAGGTCTGGTAGAAGGACCACATCTTTTAGAAACCTCAATCAAAGCGTAAATAAATCTCTCTGTACCGTAAGTACAGCGTTTCTAGAACTGTAGGGCGCGCCCCCCTGGGAGGGGCGTGATAACCCTTCGAGGGGGGTGCGAGCATATCGAAAATAAAGGATTAAAAAATAAATTTACTGAAATAAAGTAAAACAAAATACTTCTTGACATAGTAAGAAAACACACATTTACATTGATATAATTTATACATGTCATCTGGCGATAATATGTGTTCGAAAATGAAAGCTTCAACCCTTTTATTAGCTGTCTTTGATTCTATAACCAAATAAAAAACATTTTGTTTGATTTACTTAATCTCCCGATGAGAGATTTTCTTTATTATTTTTTCTTTTTAAACCTAAAATACTACTCTTTCAGAGAAAAAACAAAGCCCAGACCCAGAATAAAAAACAATTATACAAAATTCATTATGTTATTATTATTGAAATGTTGTACATTAGTTGTGTAGGAAGAAAAAGACTTAATTCACTTTTCCCGCAGACAGTGAAATATGTTTGCAGATCAACTGATTGACCTTTGTACTTTTTGGTATGGATAGTTCTGCCCCCTCTCTTATGTGTTTATTTCAATTTAGGAAAGTTGTAAGTATTACGTATTTCTGTTGAGCCTTTTTTTCCATGTAAAATAATTTTATGATATTTGGAAAAGCACATCGAGCACTTTGAAGGATTATTGGCCAAGATTTATTAGGAGTATGCTCAAACGTATAAAGCATAATGAAAAACGTTTTACATAAATATTTTTGGAACTAACATCCATATTTTTATATTAAATACACTTCTAACCCGGGAGCAGTCACGAAGGGCACAGAGCAGATTTATCCATCGAGCTCTTGGGGCGGGCACCCAGATAAACTAGATTTAACCGAATCAGAGCCGCCCCTTGGATCCTAAAGTGCCAAGAGCGCCTGAAATGAGCCTAAACTGGAACCATATGTGTCCTTTATTAAAATCACGCAAATTTGAAGCATTTTAATTCAGTTTGATTGGATTTTTTTCTCAAATAATCAAAGAAAAATTTAAAAGTATAGGTAAGTATACTTTCTCTTAAATTTTTTACTGAAATTACGATTTTTACTGTGCACAATAAAAATGATTATAAAAAAGGATTGGGGTTACTCAGGCACCCCACGCGACCATTAACGTTAGTATCGATTGCGTGCCTGCTCCCGGATTAACACACCTATTCTTCATATCCTATGTAGAGCAACATAGATTAGACTATTTTTTTCTAATGATATTTGTACTTTAAGAAATGGATGAGATAGAGGATATAAATCTTATTTAAATGTCATTTTGCGATCTGTTCCATTTAAAAATTAGAGAAAGGGAAAATAGCATAATAATATTATCCTATTCCTTAAAAGTAATGCACTTATATTATACATTACAAAATTTAATACTAATCTTGTTAATTTGTATGGTTTATAATTAAAATCGTATTGTAGCTTTAGCGTCCAAGTGCATTATTATTGCATTCAATACATTATTATTATATAGGGGGTGCAACAAAAACTATGATTGAAAATTGGGTCGCCAATACTGAAAGTTTGAGAAGCACTGATTTAGTATCACGAAGACTCGCCATCCAATAGTCCGTAACCATGAATATGACTATTAGTCTACCTAGAACAGGCATGTCAAACTCATTTGATATCACTGGCCACATGAACTATTTTATATTAAGTTGAGGGCCACATGTTTCCAATGTTCAAAAATTTAAACATTAATTTTAAAATGATTATATTCTTATTCATAAAACTCAATGTGCTACATATTATACATACATAATCGTTTAATATTTCCTTTTATTTTTAAAACTATACATATTTTATATTGTTTTCTAAAAAAACAAAAATAAAAGTTACAATACGAAATACAATTTAATATTTCTTTTAGAGGATATTCGGCATCGTTTATTTTCTCTCCACGCAAGTAATCAAAACTTGGTTAAACATATTGAGCTGATGTAATTTTTAAAAAAATGATGATAAATGTTTTCATTTAATCTTGGCTTTTCAGAATTTTTGTTATTTTTCAATAAAGAAGAAAGTTTGTCGCATAAATAAATGCTTCCAAACATAGCCATTCATTATACAGATAACATTTTTTCCCAAGGAACACTGTCTCAAAACTTCTTTAAATGTCTCAAAAATATGTATTATGTATAATACATGACTCCGACTCGACCATGATTCTCGTCTATTTCTTCACCTCTGCTGGTTGCAGAATTTCGACTTTTTACTTACACTTTAACTGTTTTTTTTTTATTTGTGCGGGACATAATAATTATTTTTTTTTAAATCTAAGCTGCCATCGATTCTAAGCTGCACCCCAAATTCTAAAAAAACTTTTATGAAAAATAATGTAAAAGGGTACATCGATATCAAATTTTACGAAATTAAAATAAATTTAAAATGAGAACTAACAAGAAATGAATAATTATTTATTTTATAAGTATTATAAACTTTTAATTACATACATGCCCCCATAATTTCTCTAAATACCACATCCAACAAATTTCTTTCCTTTCGATTCTAAGCTGCACCCGATTTTCAGTAGCATTTACATTGGAAAAAAAAGTGCGGCTTAGATTCGAGTAAATACGGAAATTCTTCTGCTTTAATTAATCATTTACTAATAAATTCATCTTAAGTAAATGGTTTCGATCCATGCTTACGATTAAAAAAGTGATAATATATCACTAGTTTTTACTGCACAGTTGTATTGTCTTCAACAAATTTAGGTGTCTACGGTAGCCAAGCGGTCAAGGTTACGAAATCGAGTCACACATACACATATGAATCTGAGCCTTGTGCCAATGAAGCCGATGCACGCTTTAAATATTTCGAGGCTAAAACGTCCTCCCATTGGTGTGATGTGGAAGTTAGAAGAGGGGGTTTCAGCGCAGGTGTCGACCTCATCACTTGACCATGGTCCGTCGCCAAACACCCTCGAGTAGTTGAACAGTGAGACGTTAATATTCACTCGCTCAAGAAATGCAGTGAATGCATTTTCCCCCCATTTTTTTAAGAGCAAACACGCATATTCACAATATATTCATCATAGTTTGTTTTTAAATATGTGTCATAGTACCTTTTAAAATAATATTCTTTAGCAACTGAATTATAGTTTAGTTTTTACATGGGGGGGGGGGTCAGGCACAATATTTTATTCTTGCTTTGGGCATAAAAATATTGCAGTTCCCATTTTTCTTGAAAATTACGATGTTCATCTTCAGTTTATCTTTTCTTACTCTGTTCTTGAAGATTATGTTTTTATTAAATAACTTTTTAGTTTAATATGAATAAAAACCAAAATTCCCTTTCATTCACAAACTATTGAGTAAACACTATATTTTGTCTTGGCCATCTTAGGGTTTTTAAATTTTAAAAAATAATGTTTCACCTGCTTCTGGTCACGTTATTCGTTTCTCACTGATTGAAAACATCAAAGAGAGATACAAGTCGCACGCTCGATGAATCGTAGTGAAATTTATAACAAAAAATATTCATAAATGCATTTAAGAATTTAATAAAAATGAGTTTATTATAGTAAAATTAAATAAATAAAATTTAATAAAATATTAAAAATTATTTTCATTTAAAGCCTATTTCTATAATTAATAAGGATTAAAAAAAAACAAGAATAGATAACAGAGAGAGAGGTTAATATGTGTTGTGAGTTTACCGGAAATAAACTTCAAAATAAAAAAAAACCTTTAAAGATTGATTTTGTAAACTGTAATTAATTTTGTAAAATGTCTCCGCGGGCCGCAACCTATGTACTGTGGCCCGCGTGTTTGACATGCCTGACCTAGAACATAAGAAAAAGGAAAATTAATATGATTAATTCATCATACTGTTGGTAGTATTTTAATGCTTAATACTTCCAATAGAAATTATATTTCTTTATCCTAGTGATTTTTAAAAAAAGGAACCCGTAACAAGACACAGCCACCAGTCGGTTCAGAAACTGCCGCTATTCCCTTTGAAAAAAAAATTGATGAATCTGTACCTATGAATATATTCGTGCGAAATCCCTTGACTCTATGTCCCTGCATACACCTATAACATACTGAAAAACACTTTCTAAAAGCGCAAACCCATTCACTTCGGAAAGTAGTAAAATAGATATGATTAGTAATACCCAGGTATATTTTGCGAAAAATCCATCCATCACGGAAAGCATTATGCAAAATTATAGTTCAGAAATCATTTCGCATATTTTCGTAAACATTGAAAATGGGCCCTAAATCAATTTAACATAAATAAGCATCTTCTGTATCGAAAAATAGAAACACAGTTAATAGTTTAATACTTTTCATTTAAAATATGTTATCTCGAGAAAACATTCATGTATTATACAAAGGTGAAACACATAAGCGTATAATTTCCATATTCTTTTTCCAATTCCTACTCTATTAGTGCACTCTTTCCCTATATAAACTGCTGTCAAAAGTTAAGCATAATTGATAATTATGTAAATAAAGAAGGAACTGTAAATCAGAATGGCGGGAAATGTGATATGCGAGTGTAAAATGGTTATAAAATAAGGAAGCAAATCAAAAGAATGATAATAAATAATTTTATTATCCAAAGTAGCAGTTTGAAAGAAAACTGAGCATAGCAAGGATTCACACTTTAAAGAAAAAAATGAAAGAAAACATTAAATAAAATACTGATGCTGCAGTTTAATAAGGCGTGTGGTCACCTATGACAGCCAAACACGCTGCACAGCGATTTACCATACTTGATATGAGATGATGAATGAGTCGTGGGCTCAAACGGTTCCAAGCTTCTTGGTGCTCTTCAGTTCTGTAACGGAGCTTGGGGGGGGGTGCGAAAGGGCTGCAATATGTCTCCCGAGCATATCCCATACATGCTTGATAGGATTTAAATCAGGGGAGTTCGCAGGTCACTGCATCCGTTGGATGTTTTCCGTTTCAAGGAAGTCATCAATCAGCACCGCTCGGTGACATGGCGCATTATCATCCATGAATATGAAGTCAGGACCGACAGCACCTCGAAACAAGCGAACATAAGGCTCAAGAACTTCGTCTCTGTATCTTTGAGCAGTCACAGACCCCGAGTCAAAGAAATGGAGGTATGTGCGGCCGTCCATCATGATGCCTGCCCATACGATTACTCCCCTTGATGGATAATGATGTCTTTCCTTTATGTTTCTTGGTTCAAAACGTGTTCCACGTGTTCCCCATATCGTTACCCGCCGAGAATCAGTACTCAGACTAAACCGCGACTCGTCACTAAGCATCACATTTGCCCCCTCTCCCACACTCCAACGTTGATGTTTCAAACTCCAGTTCAAACGAGCGCTTTTATGTGCAGACGTGAGGGTAATGCAAACTTCTGGTATTCTGGCATACAGGCGAGCATGATTGAGTCTCCTGTAAACCGTTTGTCTCGAAATTCGTATTCCTGTGGCGACTGTGAGCGCCGAACCCAGTGCTCCGGCAGTACTGCCCCTCTGACGTCGCGCACTTGTTACCAGATATTGGTCTTGACGAGGGGTTAGGATTCTTGGTCGACCTGATACTGGTTGTCGGGTAACATCTCCCGTTCTTTGAAACCTCTGCCACAGTCTTGAGATCACAGACTGGTCCACATTCAGAATTCGAGACACTTCGGTTTGTGATCGTGAGGATTCCAACGATTCTTCCTTTCGTAAACATGTCCAATTGGCATCTTTGTGCATTCATTCACCTTGTTTGATGGTTAACAGCGTTCCTTCGCACAGCAGTTGCACGAAACTTGTCTGAACTGCCTATGCTGCGTGAATCGGTTTCTGCGCGTTCCTACATGCACCGGTGTTTCGCGGAAGACGTAGTCGATTGAAAGTTTTGCATAAACCCAATGTTTCTTCTTCACCCGATTAATATCCGCAAGAAATTTGGAATAATTTTACGAATTTTTACTCCATGTTTTTCGCATTTTACGATTTATGCGTAACTTTTGGACACCAGTGTTATTAAAACTTGTAATTGATGGCACTTGATGTTAATGCAGTCTTTTAATATATTAAATCATTAAATTTTAATTTTAGAATTATTCTGCGCTATTTCTGTTGAAGTTACACCTGGCTGCAACAGATGGCACCAGTACGTTTTCTAACGAAGTATTAATTGACTTTAAAAAATTATTTTACTTGTTTTATTTGATTATTTGAAATTTAATTATTCCAAAATTAGAATCTTTAAATTTTATGAATTAGAATATCTAAAAATATAGCCTTTTTAATTTGGAGAATTATTATCAATGCTTCTTTAGGTTTTGTGAATCAATAGTATTATATTACCATTTTCAATCTAAAGAAATGCCAAGAAATTCGGATATTAATCTCTTAATACAGTCACGTCCACGCAAATTTAAAATTCCTAAATGGGTTAGAAAGTTTTATTCTATGGATAGAACATAAACAGTTTTATTAGAATGATTTAGGCTTAAGAAGAAGCTTTAAAATTTTATATCCAGTAGAAGCAAAATTTGCGATAAGAAATATTTCCCTTTTACGATACGAATTTTTGGGATGTAATTTTATTGAAAGAACCTTAGGCGATAAAATATCTTTAAAAAAATACTTGCACTTACATAAGTTTTTAAACTGAAAATAAAAGGTATAAGTAGAATTCCTTTACTTTAAAAATTTAAGAAAAAATGAAGAGATAATTAAAAATATATGTACTCACACACGTGCGCATTCAGAGCTATAAAAATAAGTAATACAATTATTCAAACAATTAAAATAATCTCGTTTGAAAAATTTATTTCGAAGAATATCTTTCTTAAAACTAGTTTGCCTAATACAAGATAAACTGATCTTCTTAAATCTCTACCAAAGGAATTTAAGGAAAAAATCATTTTAATATTCTTGATAGTAAAACGCATACTCTTTGTACATATCTGTGTATTGAGATTACACAAAATTCATAACAGAAATAAATGCCTTCTTTAAGGACGCGTATGCATGTGCTCTGTAATAAATGGAAAAGAAGATATTTTCACACACGCTGTTCTATAGCGTATTTTCCAGTACTTAAAATATTGATACGAATTTCGTGTAATGAACACTCATACTTAAAATGAAGTAAATAATTTATATCTTGATATGTAATATGTTTATATTATTGTATGTTGTTTTCCTTTTATTTTAAAATTATATATATAATATTCGCAAGCACAACGCCGTTATTTACATTATAATGATGATTCAATGGAAACTTGGCGATAGAGCCAAGTTGGCATCATTTTTGCCGACCATGTTTCTAGAAATTACGGGAGAAATATTTTAATATCTTAATCCATGACACAAGTGGATTTTTTGGGGAAAAAATATGACAGGGGGCCTATAAAGAGGGAGTCGCTCGCCGAAAATGAGTTAGTTTTGTTTTGACCATTGAAGAGTATTTCTCCGTGAAGATAGTTAATATTTATTACTATATTTATTACCGATTAGTTATTACTGCAGATAATGAGTAGAACGAACGAGGGCTTAAAAATATTCTCTTGCATACTTGTATTTTAGACACTGATAGTTGCGTCTGAGCGCCTCAAGAGGTGTGAAGCTGTGATTTACTCAGCGAATTTGAGTACAGTATCCCGTAGTTCATGGATTATTTTTCAACAATGAGTTTCCATCGCTCCTGAAGAATCATCTTGCCCTTTGCGACTGATTGCATAAAATCATCGAACCCCGATCAGTACAATATCATTGAATCTTGATTTTGAATCTCTGAAAGCAAACCAAGAAAAATGAGTTTTTCTATATTTTAAACTATAAAGTGGCTTTTAGTTCCTTCTATGCATTCCGAATTCTGTTACATTTTAAGTGGTATTGTCTTTACTAATGCTCTTTGATCGACATCGTCAGATCGAAATTCTGCCATTCTGTCATTTTACGTCTGTCGTTAGCCACAGCTTTGAGCACCATGTTGCTGACAACATGAATTTTGGCTCATTTCCACCCCAGTATAAATCGCGCGTGTAGGGATTGAAAAAAAAATTGGTTAAAATTCGCCCTGGGCCAAAGGGGTCATCAAAACACAATCTGGAATTTTAGCGAATTTATCGCAACTTTTGACCAAAAAATGTTTATGGCCAAGGATGCAACAAAACATGATTTAACCAAAATCTCAATATTAAAAATAATTAAAATATGAATTTGTTTCACTATAATATGGTTTATAGTTTTAGTGTGGCTTCAATTTCAGATAACTGAAAAATAAAATCCTTGGTGAAGTAAATTTAAAACTCTGCAATGCAACCAATTAAATGAAGTGTGGAAATATAATTTAAGAATATATTTTAAACTCCGCCTTATAAAAGCGTCATGAAATGAGAAGGAAAGCAAGCACGGAATAAAAGGGAAAATTTCATTTCCGATACCTATGAAGTGAGATAAAATCCAATATCCAATAAACGATTCGCTTCATATGTGGGAAATCGGAATTGACATCAAAAACTAATCAACTGAAAAAAAAAAAGATTTAAAAGCAGTATCGATTGCGTCAAAGATACGCTATTGGATCTATGATTCTGCAAACAAAAATAACGTTTATCTGTGAATAAAATCATATTTGATGACATAATGATTAATCCTGAAGCAATAGACCGAAAGATAAAAAAAATTTGTTTTTGTTTAACTGTATATGTAACTCGAAATTTATTAATAAGCTCTTTTTCTTGTCTTTTAATTAGAGCCGAGTATTTTTCATTTTAATTACTTCCATTTCCACTTAAATAGTTTTATGGATTGTGTCTTAGCATTCATTAAGCCTACAACGAATATAAATTCTAAAAGTGTTTGAAAAGACTTTAAATTTTATAATTTCAAATACAATCTTAATTTTTAAAAAAATTTCAACATGGCTGCGGATTTGGTATTTTTCCATTGGCGCACATATTCCCAGGGAACTCATATAATTTTTTTATTGCGGTCCTACATAGGTAGGCCCTATATACCAGTTGCTTAGATGTAAATTGGGCACCCAGTTTCTTCCCCACGAAAATGCACCTGAGCTCTGACTGTGTGAAATTTTCTTCGTGATTTTACCGAAAGAACCCAAGACAAACATGCTCTCTAGGAATCTTTAATATGCCACCTAATCATATGACATGAATGCTATCAATTGTTTACATCAGGAAAATTTAACGATTTGGATCGGGATCAAACCCGCAATCTTAGGTGTGCAAAGCTAGCGCCTAACCAACTACGCCATCCAGCCCACCTATCTTAAAATGCTATTTCTATGAACAGAAGTCTATTTGAGTACGAAAATTTCTTAAATGTTTTAATACAATTGCTAGTTTAAATATATTTTCAAGTACATAGTAGTTTAAAATCTTTGCGAACATATTGTTATGCAGAAATTTTGGACTCTTTGATCTTTGGACTTTCCTGAAATGATATCGTTGCCACAAAGATCGTTTGTAAGTAAAGGAGATAGCACACTCTTTCAATAAGGGTATTTATTGGGTTGCACTTAGTAGCTGTGTGTTAAACCTGTTTTTATTATAACTTCTTTACCTCCTACCTTGTAGATTACATCAGAAATTCTCTCAAACTGTGGGGCGCGCCCTCTAGGAGGGTGTGATAATCCTATGTAAGGGGGCACGAACATATCGAAAAATCGTAACTAAAGAATTATTTAAAAAATAATTATTAATTTACTAAAAGGCAGTCGAACAAAGTAAAAAATAAAAAAAAAACATCCTGACATAATAAAAAATAAAATATACATTTACACTGATATAATATAAATGTTTCAGTACTGCATAATATATTTGATTATTAAAGTATCATTACTAAATAAAGAACAAAAGCTTAATAGTTACTAGTGACTCTTTTGGACTTGTGCTACAGAGCAAAGATTTTCCAAGGAAGGTTTAATATTAGAAACTGGCACTGCTATTTTATTAGAATAATTAAGTTTAATTAATGAATAAACAGTAACAAACAAAAAAAATATAGTCCAACACCGTATATAGAAAATCGCATTCTATTTTGTCACTTTCCCCTCAGGGGGCTCACCTTCTTTAGGTGAGTACGGGTGTCACAATCCCGAGGTGCCCTAGTGATCTTTTCCTTTTCCCAAGGGGTTTACTGTCTTTGGTAAACACGGGCTTCACGAACCCGGGGTACCCTAGGGATCCTTTTCTATTTTCGACCCTCTTTCTTGTCATTCAAGTCATTCTTTCCTTCTCTTCCCGTCTAGACCACAGATATTAAAACAAATGTTTGGCGCAGTATAGCCGAAATCGGCTCTTGTGCCAATAAACCTCAATCACTCACTCACTCATTTTGTCACTTAATATTTTGATTCTCTCATATGTATAGACGTGTTTATATTAATTGTAATTATTTAAGAAGAATAAAT
The DNA here is from genome assembly GCA_019973975.1 of Trichonephila clavata. Lineage (NCBI taxonomy): Eukaryota > Metazoa > Arthropoda > Arachnida > Araneae > Nephilidae > Trichonephila > Trichonephila clavata. Next base: position 7,979 of record BMAO01038628.1, on the reverse strand, counting down.
AATTGAACTAAAAAGTAACTAAAATGTAATTCTTCTTTGTTGACCTAAGTAGGAATTGACTTAATTTTTTTTTACTTGTTCTATATTTATCTGAGATCTATATTTTGTTTTTAAAGCAGCCACATCAGAAAATCCGGTTTCGCAAAGGCACGATGTTGGGAATGGAGTAGTACACGAAATACTTTTGTTTTCAGTGTTTTTGTTTCCATAATTTTGTTTTTTATCCTATTACTTAAAATATTTATTACTTAAATGTTACATTTGCAAAATTTAACACTTACCTTGATAACTTTTACCTTTTATAATTGGGGTAGTATTGAGCTTTAGCGTCATAATACATTATTATTGCATTCAATACATTGATATTGTATTGGGGGCCCAATGAAAATGATTGAAAATTGGGTCACAAATGTAGAAAGTTTGAGAAGCTCTAGCTTACATCCCTTTTATATCTTACTTCATTACTGTACAGTATCTACGCAAAGTGTAGGAAAATGCGTAGGCGTTTACAAATGCATTTGTGTAGTAGATATAATAAGCATATATTAATAATATTCAATAACTTATTTTAGTACTACTTTTTTGATTTTTGAACAGTTTCTATATTTAATTTATATATTTTTTCCTATTGGCGAAAATTCCTAAAACTGTGAGTAGTGGTCAAAGTCATAGAAATAACATGATATCATAGAATTAATGTATTGAAACATTGTTTGTACATCATTTATTGAAATTAATAAAATTGTTTAAAATTTATCATGAATATTTTTATTACAGTTTCGTCTAGTTTCACTTTCCCCCGAAATGGTTTTCTTGAAGTTTTTTTAAAAAAATTGATTCTTTTTGTTAAGTAATTAATTTTTAATTAGAAATTCCTTCCTACACATTTACGTATTTTTATTATATAAGCTATAATTCTATGTTACTCAATATTTTTTAAGATTGACATTAATTAGTATTATTTCAAAGTTGAAGAAAAGTTGCAGTTTGATTATTTAGAAAAAAAATAATACATTAGATGACTTTTTTGAAATTTAATCAGTTTTTATATATGTGTAATAATTCACATAAACTTTCTCTTGAGGGATTTTAATTGTAATAGTGTTGAGCCCACCATTAATTTTGATTTCCCCTACCTAACGTAGTACTTCTTAATCTTTCAATATTTGCGACCCAATATTCAATCATAATTTTCATCGTGCCCCCTCCTCATACAATAACAATGCATTGAATTCAATAATACTGTACTTAGATGCTGAAACTGTGATGTGACTTAAGCCTCTTAAGTTCCATGGGTGCTAAGAGTAAGCATTAATTGTCTCGGATGTATATATACATCTTTCCAAAGTACGATCTTTTCTGTGCATGGCTATCTATAAAATTTTTCCATAGGCCTTGGAATTCAATAAAAGGGCATTGACAGTGTTTGCGAAATATTTTCTTATTTCAGAAGATTTGCATATTTATTCTCCTCCCCCCCCCCTCAATACATAACATACATGCGCCTACGTGGGAAACGGTGGAACTAGTGAGCAAATTAATTTATTTAAAAAAAAATCCTTTTACTTTCGACTTTTCGATGTGCTTACGCCCTGCCCTTCACGTAGGGTTATACCGTACCTTTAGGGTAGCGTGAACGACAGTTTCAGTAACGCTGCTCTAATTCAAGTCGCGTATTATATAATAATAATAATAATAATAATAATAATAATAATAATAATAATAATAATTTATTATGTTCGCCGTGTCACAGGATCATTGGAACAAACTTCAAAGAGCAGTAGAGGACATCGCGAAGATTCAGATTTGCATACCAACCACTGGTTGGAAACATCTTCGTCTAAATGACGTTGATAACACAATTAATGGTCTTGGGTAGCCTTGTGGTTAGAGCATCGGACTCCAGACCGGAGGGCCTGGGTTCGATGCCTGATGCCTCGAAATAACCTCAGAGTATACACGGAATGCGAGCTCGTTAAATCTGTGGGTCCGAAAGTCTTATGGGCAGTCGTAGCAGAAACGAGTGCAGGGGGCTGGAGAATATTTCCCTTACCTCCAGTTCCTTGCTTAAATTGTGGAGCTGGAGATAGGTGGTGTCACCATGTATCGTTAAGAACTCCAACCTGTCTCACAGGCTCTGGCAACTTTCATTCCTTCCCTTCGGGAAGGACGTGACAATAACAACAACAGCAGAAGTAATTAAGGAAACAGAAATGCATTACCACAGGCATTTGAGCCATGCCGCAGAGGAGATTATGGAACGTTTTCCAAACAACTACCAGACAGATATACAGATGATTTATGGATCGGCAGAAAGAAATACACGAGCAGAAGAAAGATTGTATCGCGAAAGGTACTCACATATAAATGCACCGGACCATCGAATGCATGCTAATTTGTATCAGAATTTGTGTGGATATGGATCATTAAGGGATAATAGGCATAGTGAAGGTGGTCAACGCTTTCGAAAGGGCCACTGTGTCTAACACATTTTGTTCCATGCATGGGACAAAATGTGTTGGATACCGTTTGAAGAAATCTGAGTGCTCTGTTGGGGTTTCGAGTCACTCGTAGCTCGCCCTCACGAATTCTGATGCAAATTAGCAAACATATACGGGGTTCTGATGCATCACTCTGTGGGTATCCTTCACGATACACTCTTTCTGTAGCTCTTACATTTTCTTCTGCTGATCCCTAATTCAAGTGCACATTTGCCAGCTTGGTATTGTAAAACATTCCATACTCCTTTGAGGCTGATAACAGATCAAATAACAGTGGTAATGTACGTTTGTTTATTTACATGCTCTTGTAAAAAATGTCATCTAGCCCCGAATGAAGATGTTTCCGACCATGGATTGCTATGCGAATCTGAATCCTTGTAATGTCTCATACCTCTCCTTAAACTTTGTCCCAAAGATTCTGCGACACCCTTTATATTATATTATTTCTTTTACATCTCAATGACATCTTATTGTAATTGCCGAATTACAAATATTTGGAAAACTATTTTGCTGTTTAATTCAGCTTAGAAGGAACAAGTGTAACATCATATATATATGTCGAAATTTTTCTATGTAAATAAAACGAGTCAGATTTCTGATCCATTTACAGTGAAGAAAGCATTTAATATTGACCAATTAGTGGAATCTTTGTTTATGTTATAGAAAATCTCTCTCTGGTATTAAATTGTGTACTATTTCATTATATATCAGTCTGCTACCTCCCGTAGCTATCTTTTATATTTAATTAAACCATTCGTAATATTTCACAGAATAAAGAGTATTACATTAGTTGGTGAACAGTTAACTTGAGTACACTATTATACAGCTGTATATTGTACCATTGTATATATATACCACTGTGTATTGTACCATAGGGCTATTATGTTACACTTTAACTTTTCAATAAAGTCTAAATTCATGTGACGTCATAGTCCAGTGTTTAATACAATCCAGTGTTTCCAGCCAATCAGTACGTAAATTCATATGACGTCACAGTTACATTATAAATGCAGTCATGTGTTTCCAGCTAATCAGTTCATGCACTTCGATGTAGCCAATTTTTGATTTTTGCAGAAACTTTCTTATAAAATTACATATTTGTCAACAATAATAGTACACGTAAATAATAAAAATGCACTTGATGTAAAAGTGCATGCATAAAATAAGATTTTTTTCTTTAAACTTTAAAATCTTTATGAAGAAATTTTTTTTATAATACTTGAACATCTTTAACCAATTATAAAATTAGAAGTTCTATCTAAATTTGACAAACAGAACAATAAGGACAAGTTAGTTTAATGTCAGTTTGGAGTTAGTTAATGTCAATGGAGGACACGTGATTGTCTTTATCACGTAACCGTAACGGTTTTAGTCAAGAAAGTAGCAGTAACTCTCTATAGCAAAAATGAATACTTTTGAAACTAGTTAATATCAAAGTTTATTTTTACCAAGTGAAATAATATCAAACTAGTTAATATCAAGGCTTATTTTTACACTAAGGGAAGTAATATCAAACTAGTTAATATCAAGGCTTATTTTTACACATATTTCTGTTCAAAACACACAATGCAAAATTCACAAAGGAAAACAGAATCTTTTATCGTGCAATTTAATTCTAAATTTATTTACAAAGACGTCTTTTTAAAATATTTGCCACACACAATCAGGAGAGAAACAAATAAACCTTTGCCCTTCTTTGGACCAAATGCTTTTATTGCAATGAAATCGAAAGCAAAACAGTAGGACAACTAACTCTCTAAATCATCTCTGTTAATCCGCCAAGTAAACAAATTCCAACAAAGTTTAGAAAGCCTTAAGTACTCGTATTCAGTCGTTTACGATCAATGCTCAGTCATTTGGAAAATGAACCTTGTTTGGGATTCAACTGCATTTCAATTTAGAATTCAATTCTTCTCTTCCTGCCTGTATACCACACACTGCGACTTTTCAATTCCTTTTTCGATTTAAGTAGGGATCTTTGTTAGAAGACAACATTAAGATGTAGAGTAATTAGTAGCATACCTGTCTGTACTCTAGCGACATAATGACTTTTCCTTTAATTTTATTAAGGTGTCTCAGGGGTATTAAATATGTTTCGAAAGCATAAAATATAAACAATTTTCAAATAGGTATAATTCTCTGAGGTTAAAATTTAAAAAATTGATTATTTTGCACATTTTTTTATAAAGGAATGAAGTTTTAAAAAGTATATAAAACGTTTAAAATATAATCATAATTTTTAAAATAATAAACACATGATAAGAAAAATTTTTGTAAGAAATATACAATAATTTTTACAACGCGCATATTTTCTAAAATATTCGTCTAATTATTAGCAATAAGTTGATTTATATAGTTAAATATATCTTTATTACACTGTAGTAATTTTATATAAATAGAATAAATTTTTTTTAAATAAAGTACTTTTTTAAAATTAAAAAAAATTTTTTTTTCATATTTTTTAAAAATATACATGCATATAATACTAAAATTACTAGGGTTTAAAGATTATGATATATTTCATAATTCTACAAAGTTTTATACATCTAAGTATGATAGTTTTTAAAACATAATAAACGTAAGTCAGTGCTTCTCAAACTTTCACTATTGGTGACCCAATTTTCAATCAAAATTTTTATCGCACCCCCCTTATACAATAATAATGTATTGAATGCAATAATAAGGAACTCAGTGAAAAAGCTGCAACATGAATTTAGTTATAAACCGTACAAATTAACAAGATAATTAAATTTTGTACATATTACTTTTGAATAATATATATTTTAAGCAAATTACTTTTAAGTAATAGGATAATTATTATGTTATTTTTTTACTTTCGCTAATTTTTAAATTGGAGCAGATTGCAAAATAGTTATTAAAATAACATCAAATTAAAGATATATTTCCTTCATCATCCATTTCCAAAGTAGAAATATCATTAGAAAAATAGTCTATGGTCTATGTTGCTCTCTATCATATCCATCACATCTAGCATTCTCGCGAATGTCTGCGTGAGTCTGGGCAACTTATCGGACGTTGCGCAAAACATGTAAAAATGCTGTACCTCGTAGAATTTCCGTTAGTCTTGGTTGAGTCGATACTTCTATAGCTACCGAATTTATCTAGAATGTATATTTTATAATTTGTGTTTCAGTTCTAATTTACGATATGAAGTATTTACGGCAGTAAACTAACAAAAAGCGAACATTCGACGATAATAAAGCATCAACAAGAGCAGAGACGAGCATAGTTCCGAAAATTAAATCAATAAGTATTCTCAAGAATATTTAAATTTTCGATTTACCACTACTAAAGTAAATGGAGAAGAAAAGCCCCTGTGTGTGTTATTTGTTCAAAAATATATTGGTAGCAGACAGTATGAAATCTAATAAACTTAAGAAGACCTTTGGAAAAGCTACATGGCGAGTACATCAACAAGCCTCGAAAGTTTTTTGAATTAAAATTAAAATCATACGAAAAACAAAAAGCATTTTTTTAAAAAACGTTGTCGGTGAATGACAAAGCCTTATTTACTTCTTACAAAGTATCATACAAAATACCAGATGTAAAAGCCTCTCACCAAAGACTGCAACTCTTTTGCAAAATCAACTGTAATTTTAAGCCCCACAGAATTAGAATTAATGTTAAATAATGAAAAAGAATGTAAAATTCTGATGAAGAATAATTGTGTTATTTTTAATATTTAAAGCGAGACTTCAAAATGTTTTAATCCGGGAGCAGGTGCGCACTTGTTACTAACGTTAATGGTCGCGCGGGATGACTGAGTCATCCCAATCCTTTTTTTTAATAATTATTTTTATTGCACATGATAAAAAACACAATTCTAGTGAATAACTTAATTAAGAGAAAGCATACTTACCTACTTTCAAAGACTTTTCAATTTTTGTTTGATAATTTGAAAAAAAAATCCAATAAAACTGAACTAAAATGCTTTTTATGTGTGAGACCTTAAAAAAGGAAGCAAATCACAGTCACTTTTCGCCAACATTACAGGAATATCATTTTCAGGCATTTTCATTTTATGTTCATCGCTTATAAAGAAACGTTTGCCTCTCCCAAAAAAGAGGGAGATTTGTGACAAATACATTTTAGTTCCTCTGAAAACGGTCATATAGGAGGATATTGTCAAGGTCATTGGTAACAAATGAACAGTTTATCGGGAATTTTGGATTTCGTGAGCCTGGGGTTATTTAGCGCCTCGCGCGATTACTCCCGGGTTGAATCCATATAAAAATATGGATGTTAGTTTTAAAAAAGAATTGTGTAAAACGTTTTTCATTAAGCTTTGTATGTTTCAGAATGCTCGTAAAATAAATCTCCTAAATATTCCTTCAATCCTCTGAGCTTTTCGAAATATTATAAAACTATTTTACATGGAATAAAGCGCAACAGAAATACATTATTTACAACTTCCCTAAATGACAGTGATGAGTTTTTTTTTATCTTCCTACACTTTTTCTCTGGTTTTTGTTTTTTCTCTGAAAGAGTAGCATTTTAGGTTTAAAAAAAATGTAATGAAAAATTCTCTCATCAAAGGATTACAGCACAAATCAAACAAAATGTTTTTTGGTGGAGATGATGTAATATTGCCAGATGATATATATAATTATATCAGTGTATGTGTTTTTTTATTTTGTCAGAAATATTTTGTTTCAATTCATTCCAGTAAATTAATTTTTTGGAACTTTTATTTCGATATTCTCGTACCCCCTAGGGAGGGCGTGCCCCACAGTTTGAGAAACGCTGACGTAAGTGAAAAAAACACAAACTGAGAAAAAGGCTTTAAAGACTTAACTTAATTTGAGAAAATAAATTTTGAAACTTACGTGCTAAAATCTCCAGGTCATATGTTAACCTTCTGTTGCTGATACACCTCAATTCTTAAGTTTTTAATTTTTTGGCTCTGCGGGCCTCTTAAGATGATTCTAAGCTCCTCTTTCTTGACATAGATTCGACGATTGTCACGTTCAGCCAGTGATATTGCAAACATTTTTATTCATTTTTTAAGTCAAATTTCTCTAAAACAGTAATGAGTATTTGACTTCCATCGTTAAAAATGCTGGTGGCCAGATTTGCAGCAATCTCTGCAATCTGAAGACCAGAACCAATCGTCTTAGCAAAAACTTCCAAATTAATGAATTTAAACTTTCATTTGGATTCTGCGTCTTACCACCTAAACATTTCTTCAGGAGTGCAGGAAGTCTGCAAATACAGGCTTAATTACATCTCGAACTGCTTTAGCAATGAAAGTTTTGTGTTTGTAAGTTTTTAAATTATTATTATTAATTGCAACTTTATACTTACACCATGTATTTGAAGTTGTAGGGCAAAACCAGTGCGTCGGTTCATCATCAGTGCTGCAAGAATGACCCCAAACAGCCCAAATAGATTTCCGCATTTCCTGTTCACTAGTTGAATTGCATCAGATAGCATTACCATAGTAATGCACAAGCTTAT